>JAWPHD010017655.1:0-43536 GCA_037043455.1 Cyrtodaria siliqua | reverse complement strand
GAAAATTTAAAATACAAATACAAACCCTTGCTTCCATACATTTTAGTCTTAAAATGCAGTAAAATTAAGTATTTGTGTTAGGTTTGGCCGTGGCTATGCTGGTACCCAAACATTGATATTTCCTAATGGAATATCAAATAAATCACTAAAACATATTTGAAAATAATTGTCTAACTTAAACTGGAAAATTGGCCCGGGAATGTACTGAATTGTAAAATGCAGGCAATCACATGTAAAACCTTTTTTTCGGAGTACATGTCCGCGGGCCCCAACTTAGAAAGATTTGTCTCGGTAAAACTTAGGACTCGCTACGGGCCTGTAGGTAAAGTATCTACACACTGTACACGATGACGCTCCCACACTAAGATGACAGACAAGTTGCAAAAGAGCTACATACATTATAATGGGCTTTCAGAAAAATATGGACTACAAAATTCCCCGGGGGACGGGGGGATAGTTACCTGATGCTTTAATATTACAGCTATTTTGGATTTTTATTCAAGTAAACGCTGGTAATAATAGTCTTATATATTGCTGGTAATACTAGTCTTAATATACTGCGGGGGTAATAATAGTCTATAGCACTGCTGGCAAATAATAGTCTTATATCGGTGGTAATAATAGCCTTATATACTGCTGGTAATACTAGTCTTATTACTGCTGGTATAATAGTCTCATATAACGCTGGAATACTAAGTCTTATATATTGCTGGTAATAATAGTCTTATATACTGCTGGCAATAATAGTTTATTATACTGCTGGTAATAATAGTCCTTATATACTGCTGGTAATTAATAGCATTATATACTGCTGGTCTAAATAGCCTTATAACTGCTGGTAATACTAGTCTTATATACAGCTGGTAATAATAGTCTATTATACTGCTGGTAATAATAGCTTATATACTGGATGGTATACAAAGTCTTATTATACTGCCTGGTAATAATTAGCCTTATTACTGCTGGTAATACTAGTCTTATATACTGCTGGCAATAATAGTCTTATATACTGCTGGCAATACTAGTCTTATTACTGCTGGTAATAATAGTCTTATACACTGCTGGCAATAATAGTCTTATATACTGCTGGTAATACTAGTCTTATATACTGCTGGTAATAATAGTCTTATACACTGCTGGCAATAATAGTCTTATATACTGCTGGCAATACTAGTCTTATATACTGCTGGTAATAATAGTCTTATATACTGCTGGCAATAATAGTCATATATACTGCTGGCAATACTAGTCCTTATATACTGCTGGTAATAATAGTCTTATACACTGCTGGCAATAAATAGCCTTATATACTGCTGTATACTAGTCTATATACTGCTGGTAATAATAGTCTCATATACGCTGGTAATACTAGTCTCATATATTGCTGGAATAATAGTCCCTTATATACCTGCTTTGACCAATAAAGTTATTACTGCTGGTAATATAGTCTTATATACTGCTGGTAAAATAGCATTATATACTGCTGGTAATAATATCCTTATATACTTGCTGGTAATACTAGTCTAATATACTGCTGGTAATATAGTCTTATAACTGCTGGTATAATAGCCTTATATATCTGCTGTAATACAAGTCCTTAATACTGCTGGGTAATAATAGCCTTATATACGGCTGGTAATACTAGTCTTATTACTGCTGCAATAATAGTCTTATATACTGCTTGGCAATACTAGTCTTATATACTGCTGGTAATGATAGTCTTATACACTGCTGGGCAATAATAGTCTTATATACTGCTGGTAATACTAGTCTTATATACTGCTGGTAATAATAGTCTTATACACTGCTGGCAATAATAGTCTTATATCGGCTGGCAATACTAGTCTTATATACTGCTGGTAATTAACTCGTATTATATACTGCTGGCAATAATAGTCTTATATACTGCTGGCAATACTAGTCTTATATACTGCTGGTAATAATAGTCTTATACACTGCTGGCAATAATTATCCTTATAACTGCTGGTAATACTAGTCTTATATACTGCTGGAATAATAGTCTCATATACCGTGGTAATACTAGTCTCATATTTGCTGGTAATAATAGTCTAATATACTGCTGGCAATAATAGTTTATATACTGCCTGGTAATACTAGTCTTAATACACCGCTGGTAATAATAGTCTTATATACCTGGCTTGGTAATACTAGTCTAATATACCGCTGGTAATAATAGTCTTATATACTGCTGGTAATACTAGTCTTATATACTGCTGGTAATATAAGCATAATACTGCTGGTAATAATAGCCTTATATACGTCTGGTAATACTAGTCTTATTACTGCTGGTAATAATAGTCTTATAAACTGCTGGTAATAATAGTCTAATATACTGCTGGTAATAATAGTCCTATATACTGCTGGTATAATAGGCCTTATATACTGCTGGTAAAATAGCCTTATATACTGCTGGCAATAATAGTTTTATATACTGCTGGCAATAATAGCCTTATATAATGCTGGTAATACTATTCTATATAGTGCTTGGTAATAATAGCCTTAAATACTGCTGGTATACTAGTCCTTATATACTGCTGTAATAATAGCCTTATATACTGCCTGGGCAATAAAGTTTTATATACTGCTGGCAATAATAGCATTATATAATGCTGGCCACTAATAGCCTTTATACTAGCCGGCAAAAATAGCCTTGTATATGCCGCAATGCTAGCCTTATATACTGCCGGCAATAATAGCCTTGTATACTGCTGGTAATAATAGTCTATATACTGCTGGTAATAACGGCTTCTTTCATTATACTGCTGGCAATAATAGTCTACTGTGAAGTATACTGCTGTAATAATAGTCTTATATACTACTGGTAATAACATCTTTAGACTGCTGGCAATAATAAGTCCTTATTACTGATGGCCATAATAGCCTTATATACTGTACTGCTTGCAATTAATAGCTTATATACTGCTGCAATAATAGTCTTATATACCGCTGGCAATAATAGTCTATATAGCGCTGGCAATAATAGTCTTATATACCGCTGGCAATAAAGGCCTATATACTGCTGGCAATAATAGTCTTATATACTGCTGGCAATACAAGTCTTATATACTTCTGGCAATAATAGTCTTATATACTGCTGGCAATACTAGTCTTAAGACTGCTGGCAATAATAGTCTTATTACTGTGGCATTAATAGTCTTATATACTGCTTGGTAAAAATAGTATTATATACTGCTGGTAATAACAGTATTATATACTGCCGGCAATAATAGTCTAATATACTGCTTGTAATAATAGGACTTATTACTGCTGGCAATAATAGGTCTCATATACTGCTGGTAATACTAGTCTTATATACTGTGGTAACAAATAGTCTTATTGCTGGCAACAATAGTCTTATATACTGCCGGTAATAATAGTCTTATATACTGCTGGTAAGTAATAGCCTTATATACTGCTGGTAATAATAGCCTTATATACTGCTGGCAATAATAGCCTTTTATACTGCTGGTAATAATAGTCTTATATACTGCTGGTAATAATAGCCTTATATACTGCTGGCAATAATAGTCTTATATACTGCTGGCAATATCAAGTCTTATATACTGCTGGCAATAATAGTCACTTATATACTTGCTGGAATACTAGTCTTACTAGACTGCTGGGCAATAATAGTCTTATTACTGCTGGCAAGTCTAACGTGGTAAAAATAGTATTATATACTGCTGTAATAACAGTATTATATACTGCCGGCAATAATAGTCTAATATACAGCTTGTAATAATAGACTTATATACTGCTGGCAATAATAGTCTCATATACTGCTGGTAATACTAGTCCTTATATACTGCCTGGTACAATAGTCCTTATTGCTGGCAACAATAGTCTTATATACTGCCGGTAATATTAGTCTGATATACTGCTGGTAATAATAGCCCTATATACTGCTGGTAATTAATAGCCTTATATACTGCTGGTAAAACTATCTTATATACTGCTGGCAATATAAAGTATTATATACTGCTTGCCATAATAGCCTCTATATACATGTACTGCATGGCAATAATAGTCTATATACTGCTGGCAATAAAGTCTTATATACCACTGGCAATAATAGTCTTATATACCGCTGGCAATAATAGTCTTATATACTGTCTGGCAGTAATAGTCTTATATACTGCTGGTAAAACCTATTCTTATATCTGCTGCAATAATAGTCCTATATACTGCTGGCAATACTAGTCCTTATAGACTGCTGGCAATAATAGTGCTATTACTGCTGGGGCAATATAGTCTTATATACTGCTGGTAATACAGTATTATATACTGCTGGTAATAATAGTCTTATATACTGCTGGTAATAACAGTATTTATATACTGCCGGCAAAATAATAGTCTTATAACTGCTGGCAATTATAGTCTTATTACTGCTGGCAATACTAGCATATATACTGCTAGCATAATTAGTCTTATATATGCTTGCCGGCAATAATAGTCTTATATACTGCTTGGTAATACTAGTCTTATATACGCTGGGTAATACCTAGTCTTATATACTGCTAGGCAATATAGTCTTATATACTGCTGGCAAACTAGTCCTTATTACTGCTGGTAATACAAGTCTTATATATCTGCTTGTAATAATAGTTTTATATACTGCTGTAATAATAGTCTTAAATACTGCTTGAATACTAGTCTAATATACTGCTGGTAATAATAGCCTTATTACTGCTGGTAATACTAGTCCCCTTTATATCACCTGCTTAGTAATAATATTATTATATACTGCTGGTAATATAGTCTTATATACTGCTGGCAATAATAGTCTTTATACTGCTGGCAATAATAGTATTATATACTGATGGTAATAAAAGTCTTTCTTCTGCTGTTAATACTAGTCTTATATACTGCCTGGCAATAATAGTCTATATACTGCTGCAATAATAGTCTTACATACTTCTGGCACTAATAGCCTTATATACTGATGGTAATATAGTCTTATATACTGGATGGTAATAATAGCCTTAATATACTATGGTAATAATAGCCTTATGTACTGCTGGTAATAATAGTCTTAATATACTGCTGGCAATAATAGCTTATAACTACTGGTAATAATAGCCTTATGTACTGCTGGTAATAATAGTCTTAATACTGCTGCAATGATATTCTTATATACTGCTGGCAATAAAGTCTTATATACTGCTGGTAATAATAGTCTTATATACTGCTGGTATATTGTCTTATATACGGTTGGTAATAAAGCCTTATATACTGCTGGTAATACTAGTCTTATATACTGCTGGTAATAAATAGTCTCATATACCGCTGGTAATCTAGTCTCCATAATTGCTGGTATAATAGTCATATATACTGCTTGGCAATAATATGTTTATATACTGCTTGGTATAATAGTCTTATATACTGCTGGTAATAATAGTCATTATATACTGCTGGTAATAATAGCCTTATATACTGCTGGTAATAATAGCCTTATATACTAGCTGGTAATAATAGTCTTATATACTGCTGGTAATAATAGCCTTATATACTGCTGGTAATAATAGTCTTATATACTGCTAGGTAATAATAGTCTTATATACTGCTGGTATATAGTCTAATATACTGCTTAATAATCGCTAGTAAATTCATGTTGTCTAAAACTATTGTGATATTAATTTTGTCCGTATATAAATATCATGCCAGTTGAATTATTCATTAAAATATCAATGCTTTTCCTTTGTTGTGTGTGTGTTAAGTTTGGCTGTTAGGGTCGAAAAGGACAAAAATAAATATTGTGTAAGGGTGGCCTGATGACAATTGAGAAGAAGAGCATATGATGATTATGGATGGATTTATAAATCAAATGTAATCTGTAAAATGTAGAAAAGCGAACTTGTTTTTCTATCTACCTCTTCATCTGTAGGGGCACGAATATTCAAAGGGAGATAATAGTGGTGTGACAGTCCTTAAGGAAAATAACATTTCTTAGAATTAATATTGATCCTGAATTAGAAATTATTAATACTGATGATGATTAATGATTATGATGATGATGATTAATGGATGATGATTGATGGGGATTACGATGTTGATAATTGATGATGAAGATTATGATGATAATGATTGATTGATAATTAATGGATGATGCTTGATGAGGATGATGATGATGATAATGATGATGATGATGATGGAGGTATAATTATGAAAAAATATTTTTTTAAATTATATTGATCCTGAATTAAGAATATGATTAATATCCGATGGTGATTTAGATTATGATGATTAATGATGATGATTGAGGGTTGATAATGATGATGAGATTATGATGATGATTGAGGGTGATAATGATGTTCTGCTGGTGCTGAAGGAGTGAGGATGGTGTTGATGATGATTGATGGTGAATTTATATAATGTTGAAGCTGATGCTGAGATGTGAGATGATGATGATGATGATGATGATGATTGAAGGTGATATTATGTTGAAGATTGAGGATGATGGTGATGATAAATGATTGATGGTGATTGTTAGTTTATGCTGATGATGAAGATTGAGGATAATGATGTTGATGGTGATTAAGAAGAGAAGAAGAAGAAGAAGAGAATGAAGAAAAGAAGAAGGAAGAAGAGAGGAAGAAGAAGAAGAAGAAGACGATGGATAATAAAGATAATGACGATCTATGATAGCTTGATCAGATAGTGATGATGATAAGATTGATAATTGTGATATATGGTGTGGTAATGATGAGATGATGATGACTGATGAGGATGATTGTGAAGTGGATAATGGTATGATGATGAATGATTTGGTTGAAATTTTTTTGCTTACATCTTAACATATTAGAAATGATTAGTAAATATTTTATATGTTTGTTTGGCAGATTTTCTAATATAATCTGATTTTAATCTAGTGGATGGATTCATACCAAAATTACCTATAACAATGAGTACCTCAACATTTGTATCAAATAGGTATCTGCTTTTGCTTCGGAAAGACTACGACGATACACTTTTATCTAAATTTCCAGGACATGTGAAGGTATGGATTTCATACCTGATGTGGCCTCAAGGAAATACCCAGAGTCCCAGAATTGTGGCAGTAAACAAGAATATCGAACGTGTCATGTCAGATATGGCCAGACCAAAACCACTCGACAGGCATGAAGAAAGCCGCGCTTGGGAAGTCTCGAAAAAACGTTCTGCAAAGCATCAAAGATTTCAGAAGCACGTGAACAAAGTGTTTGATACTCTTGGAAGAAAGTCACAGATGACATGGAGACTCTTTACAAAGACACCGACAAAGACCATCCAAGAGACATAGACGCTGCGACGACTTATATGGCGAAGCTGGAACAAATGAAGGCAACAACTTGATGCAAACTGTGCTACCAACGAGTCTCAGATGTTTATAATTGGTCAAGAAGTGTTCAACTGCAGATGATGGATGAGGACCAACTGATCCAAGTGTTGGCAACCCCTAGAAGGACAGAATACAGATCATCATTGATCCAGAGATAGAGCGGTTCCTGCAAAATAACAGTCTGGGAAAACTTGAAGTGTTTTCACTGTACCAGAAGTCAGAAACAGAAGAAGGCCAAGCCTACAAAGCTGATAATGGGGATAGACTATAAAGTTAAGAATTAAAGGGGAAAACAATGTTTGCAATATATCAGGATCCTGTCAGATGGCTGATGGAGCAATATTACTTACTGATTTTAGTAACAATAATTGAAACGACTGGACACCTCATATACATTGATTGACCACTGTAACATACCTGCCTCCCTGAGGGCAGTATGCTGTCTTGACCACTGTGAGGCAGCCGTAACCAACGACAGAAAAACCATATACTTTGTGTCTGTGGGCAGAAAAATGAAAGTTACTCGGTCCATCAAATTAATCAATATGCATGGGGAATAGCGTACAACAACAACCAGCTATAGTCTCAGACAGCGGCCACAAAGTATACAACTACAACATGTCCGGCACGTGGCCTCGTACACTCTACAGGACAATAACGGTGTGGGAGATGTTCTCCGATACCGGCATATTGCTGTCAGTTCAGAGATGGCACCAAGATCTATGTGGCAGATTCAGATAAAGGGCGATGACAATGGACAGTTCAGGACAACTCCTGGCTACATTCTCTGATAAGCAGCTCGTAATGCCGGGGGAATAGTGTTTGTGGACAATGATGGTAGTGTGTTTGTATGTGGCACTTGTCACACAATGTGATACAGGTGGATGAGTGGTGGCAAACAGAGATTGGAGAGTAGCAACTTGAGGCAGATGGGGTACTACGTCCAATGGTCAGTCTGTATTGATAACTAAAATCAACAATGATGGTTACTACGTGCCATCAAGGCACAGTGAGAGTGTTTAGACTAATGAGAGTGAAAAATAAGTTCAATAACCATAGATGCTATTAAGAATGTCCGTTTATCTTTGATTTTTGAAATGAAATTACCAATACAAATATGCTATGCACCTGATACTGATCGTGTATATTATACGTATAGTTTGTATGTGATTTGTTATATACAGGATGTTGATTGATTACACGTCGGACGATGAACGCCGCAAAATGTTAATCAATATAAAATTTACATACTTTCATAAAATCAAGAATTACCGGTCAAACAAGCTTTTTAGAAGCAGTAACCTGATGTTGACAAATATTGTTTTCATGAAATAATAAATTGTGGGAACGTTTGAGATTAGTGATTCTGAGATAACATTTTCAGGTTGATTTGCTGTGAGCCTCACTGCTGATAATGTTCAAAGCTGGATGTTTTAACTCCCCTTGCTTAACACCATGCAAAGCAGGAGTGGGCTGTGACCTCACCTCAGTTAAAATTTTGCAATATATGATTATGTATGGCAGTTTAAATTTCGAATAATTTTTTGATTAGGCGTTTAATAAAAGATAAACATTAAATTGTAAAATGATATCTTGGATGATTAATGCTGAGATAAATTTTCAATAGTTTAACACACCAATAGTTAACACTCCATTTTAGAAAGAAATGAAATGATCCAATCAGGTTATTATATATAGAGCATATAATCGGATTTTTATATTAAGTGATAAATTGCTGTATGTTATTTTATGTTTTAGGTTCTTGAATTAATGAAATATTTTATTCTTAAAAAAAATATTTTTAATAAAAAAAGGCAATGGAATCTGGTTTTATATTTATTCGGAAGTGATAAATGCTAACTTCTGACTGATAGACTATTTTATTCTGAGTATACTCGCCGTCATAAGAAAGTATCCACTTCTAATATTGATATACAAATACCATGAGAACCAATAATCACAATGTTTCGTATGTCTGTACTTTTGTTTTCCGCCTGTTGCGCTTTAGAATCGATTTAGCATTTTATTCTTTGATGAATGTCATATTTCTATATTAAAACATGTTTGTAAATAGTTGTATCTAATATAATAATAGAAAAAATTGTGATATTGGTCTCATGGTATTTGTATATCAATATTAGAAGTGGATACTTTCTTATAACGGCGAGTATATTTATATTTTACTTAATTACAGATTTTATATTTATTCTTTATTGCATTCTTTCAAACATTACTATTAAAACTATAATTGTTACTCCTTTATTTAATATTTCCGCACCTTGGCCATTTCAATGGAGAAAATATTTCACGTAAACTTTTCTCTTGAGAAGGACACGGAATAAAGAGTAACACTTGAAGTTTGTTTTGATACAATTTCCCTTTATGGAGGATTATCGAAGATTACATTAATATTACTGGATAAATTCGTTTCAAAGCACATTGTTTTTTTTTTCCAGATTATGAGTTAATGGATTATATTCACCAACAATATGTTTACACCTATGGTAGAATTGAAGAGGAAACAATGAAAAACCTATTTTTTTTTCTTTATGATATGCAAGAAGTTTAAAGTCAAAATGATACTTGTTAATAAATCGATATGCATATTCTACTTCTTGATAAAATCTTCAAGATTGCTGTGTGAACCTTATTTGATGAATGTATTTTATTATGTTTTTGTCATGTTGATTGGAGTAATGTACCCGGCACGGCTTTTCATTAAAAGTTTTATTATGGTCCTAAGAGGTAAAAAGGGAACGTTGGCTCCATGGTAAATAGAGCGTCTACTAAAGAATTTGCAGCAGTTATGCAGGTTCAATAGAAGGTCTATGCCATTCTCCATATGTTATCTTGATGTAAATGGAGGATGAGCCTAAAATGTTCATTCTGTGCGACGCCATATAACCTTTCTTGTGTTAGTGTGCCGTTATCAATTCCCTCCTGGATTCACATTAACATGATAGTTCTACCTGCCTTTGTAAATATGTAAAAAAAAGAAAGGGGTTTTTGTATTAAAATATATATTATCAATTTTAAAAAAGAATGTGGTCTAAACGAATTGCAGCAATTAAAATGTATTCTTATTAAACTTTGAGATCTTGTATTCTCTGTTATCCCTCTTTATTATAGAGTGTCTAACCTTATTCGTCACCATCTGTTTAGAGAGTTATACTAAGGAAAATCTAAACCCTGTTTAAGGTAGTTAAGTATTTTTAACTTTATTAATTTTACATCCAATACAAAACAAGCTGAACAGCGTAAACAAACCACTCTCGATGGAGCGGATGACAGACGTGGTCTTTATGAGAATCCGAGCTGGCGTCCACCATAATCACAACGCCCAGAGGGGATTCAAAACCCGGGTTGCATGCATGAAAAGCGTGTTGTTCACCGACTACGCTTCCCGGACATACTTAATGTACTTGAGGCTTTAAGAAATTTAATGCAAATTAAAATGAAATGCTAATCGATTATGGAGTGGATAGGGCAGATTTAATTATTTGGTGAGCTTTAATTTAAGGGATGATTCCAATGAAACATACCTGGAACCCAAGGGAAGGCAATTTAATTAACTTCTCTTTTATGAACTATATTTTCCAAAAATTGATTCTTTAAACTCAATTTTGCATCTATGGTTCAGTTTCAAAGTGCCTTCCTGGGGTCACATGTAGTTTTTAATGGAATAGCTCTCAGATTAAAGGCTTCTCCCCAAGTTAATTCAATTTGCCCTATCCACTCCGATTAAGCATCTCATTTTAATTTGCATTAAATTCTTATTGTACTGGGGAAAGTCGTCACTTATTTCCATATGTTGGATATTTGCTTTCATCCTAAGATACGGAAGAGTTATGACGAAGGTTTATTAAGAGATTCAGTAATTCAATGCGCCTACCCGTTTTAAGAAAGCTGACACTAGCAATTATTTCCTGAACGCATTAAGTGAGAAAAATGGTCCTGTAGAAATCACAGCACGGGACAATACTACCTTTGCCACTAGTGATAAGAACTCATATTTTGGGGGAATAGTATGGTTGTGTACGAAAATAAACTGCACTTTAACAAGCTTTCAGTCATATAATGACGGTGTCTACTTTTAGCAGTGTTCTTAATGCTCAACTTTATACTGTTGTGCTGTACACTGGAATATCACGCCATAGACACAGGACAGTATATCCCTCCCAGTTACATTATACTGACCGACCAGGTCCTAGAACTACACTGTATATGATGAACTTCAAGTATGGAGCTATTATACTGTATTTATAAAGTTTTACTGTATGACCCGGTCGGGGATTGAACACCGACCTCCCAATACGAAGAGACATTTTGGATAATTAATAAAACCATATATATTGGATTACAGTATGGGTCGTCGTTTTTGTAACGTTTTCATGTTGCTCTCTCTCGGTGCGATTAGTTGGTAAATCTGTTGCAAATTATTTTTAACATAAGGGTTACCGAACTGATTTTTGATTGTTAGTGCCGGAAGCTGGGGAACTAACAAACTGAAGTGAAGAACTCTGTCATTCATATTCATTTTGTTAGCTCGACTATTCGAAGAATAGAGAGCTTATGTAATCACCACGGGGTCGGCGTCGGCTCGTCGGCGTCCCACATCAAGGTTTGCGTGTAAGCTGAGTTTACAAGTCTATATCTCTTACATTTCTTATCCTAGCACAACCAAATTTGCCATGGGCTTCCTTATAGCATTATCTTGAGGGCTGCATAAGCAATTTGGGTTCCCGTAACCCCTGGGCTCCCATGAACCCAAATTCTGATAGCCCTTAAAATATGTCTGTTTCACATCAAATTTTGCGTTGTAAAGCTGTGTTTACAGGTCTATATCTCTTACAATTCTTACCTCTAGCACAACCAAATTTGGCCATGGGCTTCCTTATAGCATTATCTTAAGGGCTGCATAAGCAATTTTGGTTCCCGTAACCCCTGGGCTCCCATGGAACCCAAATTCTGAAAGCCCTTAAAATATGTCTGTTTCACATCAAATTTTGCGTGTAAGCTGTGTTTACAGGTTCTATATCTCTTACATTTCTTGTCCTAGCTGAACTTAATTTTGGGAATTTGGTTTCCTTATAGTATGTTGTAAAGGGTTGGATAAGTAATGTTTGTCTTCTGCAAATTCTGGGCTCCCATGGAACCCAAATTGTGATTGCCCATAAAATGTGCAATAAAGGCAGATCTAGGTTTGCATGTAAGCATTTATATATCTATAATTTTGGTTTGGGATTTGTCATAGCATTATGCATCTTATTACTTCACCCATATTGGGGCATGGGCTCCCTCCCCTCCCCCCAAGCCCCCCTCTCCCCTCCCGACTGAAACTTTTTTTTTTTTTTTTTTTTTACATATTTCTTTGTTGTTGTTGTCAATTCTTACACATATATGCCTCCTCCCCCACACAACCCACTCCCGCCTCCCAACCCCGCTCCACCCCCCACCCCCACCCCCACTTGAAAATCTAATTTTTTTTATTTTTTTTTTACATATTTCCTGTGTTGCTTTAGTCAATTCTGACACATATATGTTGCCCCTCCTCCACTCCCAACCCACTCCCGCCTCCCACCCGTCCGCTCCTCCAGCCCCCCGCCCACCCCAACTTGAAAATCTAATTTTTTTTTTTTTTTTTTTTACATATTTCTGTGTTGTTTTTAGTCAATTCTTACACATATATGTTGCAACCTCCCCCCCCCCCCCCTCACCCCGCCTCTCAACCGTCCCCCCCCCCCACCCCCTCTCCCCCTCCCGACTTGAAACTTTTTTTTTTTTTTTTTTTTTTACATATTTCTTGTTGTTGTTGTCAATTCTTACACATATATGCCTTCCTCCCCCACACAACCCACAACCCACTCCCGCCTCTCACCCCCCGTTCCACCCCCCCACCCCACCCCCCACTTGAAACTATTTTTTTTTTTTACATATTTCTGTGTTGCTTTAGTCAATTCTGACACATATATGTTGCCCCCTCCTCCACTCCCAACCCACTCTCGCCTCCCACCCCCGCTCCTCCAGCCCCCGCCTCCCACCCCAACTTGAAAATCTAATATTTTTTTTACATATTTCTGTGTTGTTTTAGTCAATTCTTACACATATATGTTGCAACCTTATCCGCCCCCCACCCCCCAGCCCGCCGCCTCTACCCCCCCCCCTCCCCCCCCCCCCCCCCCCCCCCCCCCCCCCCCCCCCCCCCCGCCCCCCCCCCCCTTCCCCCCACACCTTGAAACTTTTTTTTTAAATTTATTTTTTTACATATTTCTTTGTTGTTGTTGTCAATTCTTACACATATATGCCTCCTTCCCCCACAACCCACTCCCGCCTCTCACCCCCGCTCCACCCCCACCCCACCCCCACTTGAAACTATTTTTTTTTTTACATATTTCTGTGTTGCTTAAGTCAATTCTGACACAATATGTTTGCCCCCTCCTCCACTCCCAACCACCTCTGCCTCCCACCCCCGCTCCTCCAGCCCCCGCCCCACCCCACTTGAAAATCTAATATACATTTTTTTTTTTTACATATTTCTGTGTTGTTTTAGTCAATTCTTACACATATATGTTGCAACCTTATCCGCCCCCATCCCCAGC
This sequence comes from Cyrtodaria siliqua, assembly GCA_037043455.1. Classification (NCBI taxonomy): domain Eukaryota; kingdom Metazoa; phylum Mollusca; class Bivalvia; order Adapedonta; family Hiatellidae; genus Cyrtodaria; species Cyrtodaria siliqua. The sequence continues at coordinate 29,598 of JAWPHD010017655.1, read as the reverse complement.
CCGCCGCCTCTCCCCCCTTCCCCCCCACACTTGGAACTTTTTTTAAAATTTTTTTTTTACATATTTCTTTGTTGTTTTAGTCAATTCTTACACATATATGTTGCCCCCTCTCCCCCTCCCCCTCCACCAACCCACTCCGCCTTTCACTCCCGCTCCCACCCCTCCCCCCATCCACCACCCCGACTTGAAACTTTTTTTTTTTTTTTACATATTTCTTTGTTGTTTTAATCAATTCTTACACATATATGTTGCACCCTACCACCCGCCCCAACCCCTCCCGCCTCTCCCCCAACCTACCCCAATTGAAACTTTTTTCTTTTTTTTTTTTACATATATATGTGTCGCTCTTGTCAATTCTTACACATATATGTTGCCCCTCCAGCCCCACACCCACCACCATCCCCGCCTCTCACCCACCCCCACACTTGAATTTTTTTTTTTTTTTTTTTTTTTACATATTTCTTTGTGTTTTAGTCAATTCTTACACATATATGTTTCTTCATTCACCACCCCCACTCCCCCAACAACCACCCCCACCTCACTCCATACCCACCCCGCACCCCACTCAAAACTCGAATTTTTATTTATTTTTTATTTTTTATTTCTGTGTAGTTTTGGTCAATTCTTACACATAGTTTATGTTGTGCTCCCAACCCCTACCCCACATTGTTGTAGCCTTGTTTTCTGATGGTATATACTAGCTATAAATTATTATTCTCTGAAAAATCGAATAGTCGAGCTGCGCTGTTCTCCGACAGCTCTTGTTTTATTTTGCGCATACAAACATCCTCGCAAATACAAAACACATATACAGTTACAGAGTTCAATAAGTACTTCTCACAAATGTGAATGTTGTCACACTGGTTGTCTTTTTCAAATTCTTCCCAACGTGGAAAGAATATACATACAGGAGTCATTACTGAGACCTGGCTCCAGGAAAGGTATCCACAGGCCGACTTTAGGGATTTAAAGATACTACAGCTGTATATAAGGCTAGTGGGCGTGAACCAAAAGCATATGGGAGTGGTTTTAACGCTTGGAATACTACCAACTTTAAGCTCATGAAACATAGCTGGAACCCAAATATAAGGTAGTTTTACAGCGAACAGATCTCAGGGTTTTTTTGCCTTAGCGATCGGCTAAGTAACATTTAAAAATACACACCCATTCACTGCAAATTAATATGCCTACTTGAGTTTCAAACCCATGACTTTCGATTACTACGCTTTAACACTGAGCTAATCCAATTAATTCTATCAATAGCCTTATTTTATCGGTATACTGTTAGCATTGCATAAATGATCTTTTGTTCATTTTGTGTTTGATTCAATGGCATTTCTAAGTGCCCCGTATACCAAAGACCAAAACCTACGCCCCAGAAATGTAGATTACAAATTCCAACATTAAAATTGTATCAGCTGAAAATATACTGTGTATGTTTTATTAAAATAATGTTGGGAAATAAACCTAAAGTCCATTATTAAACGAATAGATAGTTAAAATGAAAAGTAGTATTTCAGTGTCCCCGAGTCCTAATGATTATGTATACGGATTGTCATTCCGGAGGTATCAAATTTGAATCCCATGTTCAGCGAACTACTTTTCAATGATTGGAGAGTGATGTTTTTTATATCGATATCGCTACAATGCATGATGGATTAAAAATGATGTCCTGGTACATGTATAGGTTTCTCTCCTTATATACGGGTTTCCATTAGTTTCATAAGCTAGAATTTGGTAGTAAACCAAGCGTAAAACTCTCCCAGTTGCATTAGGCTCCCATTAGCCTTATATAGAGCTATAGTATCTTTTATGCTGTTTGCTCACTCAACATAAGGTTCCATCAGTTTCAGCAGTTATTCTCAACTTAGTTTAAACTAGTTTCAGCCTTTATCATTCGCTAGGTTTAATCAGTTTTAGCCTATATCCCCCAACGTAGGTTTCATTAGTTTCAGCCTAATATAACCATATGTGTTATATTAGTGTCAACCTTTATTATAACAGCATAGATTACATTAGTTTCAGCCTTTATATAACCAACATAGATTACATTAGTTTCAGCTTTATATAACCAACATAGATTACATTAGTTTCAGCCTTTATATAACCAACATAGATTACATTAGTTTCAGCCTTTATATAACCAACATAGATTACATTAGTTTCAGCCTTTATATAACCAACATAGGTTACATTAGTTTCAGCTTTATATAACCAACATAGATTACATTAGTTTCAGCCTTTATATAACCAACATAGATTACATTAGTTTCAGCCTTTATATAACCAACATAGATTACATTAGTTTCAGCCTTTATATAACCAACATAGATTACATTAGTTTCAGCTTTATATACCAACATAGATTACATTAGTTTCAGCCTTTATATAACCAACATAGGTTACATTAGTTTCAGCCTTATATAACCAACATAGATTACATAAGTTTCAGCCTTTATATAACCAACATAGGTTATCATTTAGTTTCAGCCTTTATATGTCCAACATAGATTACATTAGTTTCAGCCTTTATATAACCAACATAGGTTACATTAGTTTCAGCCTTTATATAACCAACATAGATTAACATTAGTTTCAGCCTTTATATAACCAGCATAGATTACATTAGTTTCAGCCTTTATATAACCAGCACAGATTACATTAGTTCAGCCTTTATATAACCAACATAGGTAACATTAGTTTCAGCCTTTATATAACCAACATAGATTACATTAGTTTCAGCCTTTATATAACCAACATAGATTACATTAGTTTCAGCCTTTATATAACCAACATAGATTACATTAGTTTCAGCCTTTATATAACCAACATAGATTACATAAGTTTCAGCTTTATATAACCAACATAGATTACATTAGTTTCAGCCTTTATATAACCAACATAGGTTACATTAGTTTCAGCCTTTATATAACCAACATAGATTACATTAGTTTCAGCCTTTATATAACCAACATAGGTTACATTAGTTTCAGCTTTATATAACCAACATAGGTGTTACATTAGTTTCAGCCTTTATATAACCAACATAGGTTACATTAGTTTCAGCCTTTATATAACCAACATAGGTTACATTAGTTTCAGCCTAAATATAACCAATATGTGTTATATTAGTGTCAACCTTTATATAACCAACATAGATTACATTAGTTTCAGCCTTTATATAACCAACATAGATTACATTAGTTTCAGCCTTTATATAACCAACATAGGTTACATTAGTTTCAGCCTTTATATAACCAACATAGGTTACATTAGTTTCAGCCTTTATATAACCAACATAGGTTACATTAGTTTCAGCCTTTATATAACCAACATAGGTTACATTAGTTTCAGCCTTTATATAACCAACATAGGTAACATCAATTTCATCAATTATCCCACTTGGGTTAAATCAAATTCAGCCTCTTTCACTAAAAAAGTTAGGGAAAGAGTTTCATTTTTTATCCTCATTTATTTTAACACTTTTTTTAGTATCCTTAACATATGTTAAATTAGTTTCAACCTTTATTCCCAACAAATGTTTAAGCAGATTTAGCTTTCATTCTCAACAATAATAGTTGCAGCAGAAGTTTTTTATTAATTATTGTCAGCACTATAGTGTATTTAGAATGTCCGCACAAATGTTTATTGAGAATGTCCGCACAAATGTTTATTGAGAATGTCCGCACAAATGTTTATTGAGAATGTCCGCACAAATGTTTATTGAGAATGTCCGCACAAATGTTTATTGAGAATGTCCGCACAAATGTTTATTGAGAATGTCCGCACAAATGTTTATTGAGAATGTCCGCACAAAGGTTTATTGAGAATGTCCGCACAAATGTTTATTGAGAATGTCCGCACAAATGTTTATTGAGAATGTCCACACAAATGTTTATTGAGAATGTCCACACAAATGTTTATTGAGAATGTCCGCACAGAGGTTTATTGAGAATGTCCGCACAGAGGTTTATTGAGAATGTCCGCACAAAGGTTTATTGAGAATGTCCGCATGTTAGTGTTTCCGTTCAGTCCTCTTCCTCCTCATTAGCCAGTGCCCCGAACACTTCTGTCGGCACACTTTGCTGTTGAACCTCTGTAAAGTATAAAACAACAAGATAGTGTATCTATCAGTTACTATAGGAATCATATGTTATCATATAACTTGGAAGTTTGGGAGTGTAATAAAGCCATGCCATAAATATCGTAATACATTACACTAGTGTACTAAATATGCATATGAAGGCCGAATCATCGCTCGGTCTTTTCCGTTCATTTCAGTTTGGTGTGCCATTCAAACTGCCACGTCGATTTCCATAACATAAAAATACCAGTAACAGAAATCAACAAAGCAGTTCCGTTGTTCTGGGTCAAACGGAGAAGACAGAAGCAACATACGACGTCAGCATACGACAATATATAAATATTACATTCCTGAAAGGGTGACGTTGAATATTGTCACCCTGACAAAAATAATGTCAACCCTCACAGGAATGTAATATTTATTTTATTGTACCGAAAAATATGTTCGAAAAAATGTTGGTTCTGCTGAATGTTCTTTTGAAACAAACATGACTGCTGAATGTTCTTTTGAAACAAACATTGACATAGCTTCGTCAAAATCACTATTATAGTACCTACAAATAACATTTCTGCGAATGGTTGTTTGTGTGCTTTCATAAACTTCAGTTCTGGACTCGGATTAATATTTCCAAATCGTCTTCAGGAAGTTGTGCATTTCAATTAACATTCACCGAATTTCATTTGTGCATATCAAGTGCTCAGCGCAAAGCTATTCTATCTCCTTCTTTATTCATATGTAGTTGGAATAGTTTTGCGCTGAGCCCTCGATATGCTGTTGAGCATAGGAAAAATCACCAGGAAAAAAATAATACCGATATATAAATTTGGTGCGACTCGGTTTTTATCATTAGAAATACATTGTTACCAAGATAATGTGATTTGCCGTGTAACATTACAAAAATTGCTGCCCACCTGTGACGTCACACCAAGGGGTGATAGTGCGTCATATTAATAAATGGCAGTCTATGGGAATATAACATGGGGGATTGACATGAGGTATAATAAAAAATACTTGCTACCCTTGACACGTGATGTCACCCTCAGGCATTGCCCTTAGACACAGGTCAGGGTCATCTACGGCTTTTTTCAAATTGCATTTTGGTGAATGTAGCTTATAAATAGGCCCATTTTTTATTGTATTATCCAAGAGAAAATGGATTAACTCCAGTAAATACAGTTTTGTTAAGAAATTTACAATACGGAATCCTCGCAATATATAGCATGGTTTAAGTATAGAACAAACCTTCGACTTCCTCGTCGTCATCACTAGAGAAGTCCTCATCAATGTTGATCTCGTCTGGATTGGTTGTCTTTGTCAGTTCTCCAAGTTCCTCATCTGTGGTATTACTCCTGTATAACACATATATATATCCTGTATAACACATACATATAACACATATTTGTTATTATGTCCTATATAACACACAAACACATATGCATATAATGTAAAACACATATCCTGTAAGACAGACATATAACACATACTCATCCTTTAAACCAGCATTATAACTCATATATCTTGTATAACATAATTTATGCATAACATAATAACCTGTATATTAACACACAGATTATATATAACACATGTATATCCTGTATAACACACGTATAACATACATATCCTGTACAACACCGTCATGTAGAATATGTTTGTATGGGGTTTAATGTTGCTTTTTAATAATATTCCAGTCATATCACAACGACATCGACTTGTAGCAGTGATCTCAATGCTCAACGTTATAGTGCTGCCACACTACCGCAGACACATGACATGATACCCCACCCAGTCACATTATACTGACACCGGGCCGAACAGTCCTAGCACTACCACTGATATGCTAAAGGACAGCAAGAGAGCTATATATGTATCGGTATCATTTTTATGAAGTCTTCAGTATGACCCGGTCGGGGATTGAGCCAACAACCTTTAACATGCGAGGCCAAGGCTCTATGACTAAGTCACTGCCACGGTTACAACCCATGACGTAGAACATATAATACATCTTGAATAGCATGCATATAACACATATCATGTATAACACATATAACATACACATATCCTGTATAACAGACATAACAATAGCAAATATGTATAATGTATAACATATGTACAACACATATTTCTGTATCACACATATGTATTTCAGCATAACACAACATATTTATTTAATGAAATAGGACAAACAGATGCACTGAAATACGTTTTAGTTTATTTCATCAGTAAGTTTTTTGTTTTAATGGTGTTTTGCGTCATTTTTAGCACATGTTAGGCCATATATGACGGTCAATTTTTTTGTAGTGGAGGCAGACCACCCAATTTTTCCTGAAAAAAAAAATCAGAACTGTGTAATTTCAAGCTCTAAATAGTACCCATATCTCATCATCTGACATAAAATGATTCGCATGATGACATACTAACCTGACAAACAGTATGCCCTTGTCAGGTTTGTCCTTCATGGCCTCCTCTGCCAGAGCCATGGCCTTCTCCTCAAGCTTCCTCATGTCGTCTGACGTATCACCTGCACCACCTGCAATAGTTCACAACAGAATCATTCAATGTTACCCAACACACAAAAAAGCAATATCAGACATGTTTTCAAATAATCACCTTTATGAAGAAATCACCATTTTCAAGTATTAAATCACCATTTTTAAGAAATCAACATTTTCAAATAATGTCCGTTTTCAAAAAAATCAACATTTTCAAGGAAACACCATTTTCAAATAATCACCTTTTTAAGAAATCAACACTTTCAAATACTCACCATTTTCAGTTAGTAATCATTTTCAAATACTCACAGTTTCAACTAATCACCACTTTCAACTAGTCACCACTTCCAAGTAAACACCATTTTCAAATAATCTGACACCATTTTCCAGAAATCACCATTTTCAAACAATCATCATTTAAAAGTAATAATCATTTTCAAGTAATCACCATTTTTTTACGAAATCACCATCTTTTTATTTTCAAAATTCACTCAATAAATGAGTATATTTAATTTTTAACTGCTCATCAGAGCATTACTTAGGTATCCCAGAGAAAGGGAAAGACTACAAGGAATCTGGTTATTTTACATGCCTAACGGCTATTCCCCAGTACATGGAACCACTTGTTTAACAGCCCCTTCTGAGAGACAAAGACAAAAATGCAAATCATTGTAGAAGTAATACATTTCAAATATTCAATCATAATTATTAAAAAAGCACTATCTAACATGGTTTTATCAAAACACACATTTCTGATTGGTTACTGGGGAGGTCTTAAAATGCGTACGTCATGTACATCAACCGTTAAGACGTAATTTTAAATGCCAGAAAACATGTTACCTGTTGAGACATCATTTAAAATGTCAGATGCAAATCAACAATGCAACAGAATGCGTTATTTTAAGCGATGCCACATTCTAACAACACATTTAAATAGGATGAAGCTGTATATTCTTCTTTGATGTTGAGAGATAGGCATAAAATGTAATGTATTTTGTACAATATCTTGACAGAATGTATATCATGATACATAAAAATCCATGTCAGATAAGAAATAATACATTTCCAGCGGGTTTATATTGTGTGAGATTTAAACCTGGTGTTTGGGACTTGAACACATTGAAACTGTGGGCTTGGTCCTTGGTATCGATGAACTTAAAGTCCCGCCAACCAGGTATTAATCAGGGACAATATATTTAATACACACTGGAAATATTTTATTTTTTAAAGATAGGTTAAGTTTTGGTTGCTCTTACTTCGAATCTGTCAGATGTATTTCATACCATTATAAAAGTTGAAAATCAGGAAAGATTCCCTAACCAAGCCTACCTTGCTTGTCCTTTGTGCTTGCTACAGCCAGCATCTGAGCGGACATGAAGTTGACCTGGGTGTTGTACACGGCCTGCACGCTGCGCTTGATACGCAGCATTTCACGCACCGTGTCCTCGTTGCCGTGCTTGATCTCGAATTCCTTCCAGGTCTGCCAGAAGTGTGCCGTGGACTGGGTATCAGAGAAATTACACATCATAGGATACAAAGTTGACACCACAGGAGTCAGACTAATATAAAACATTTAGTACAAGAATTTGTTTTAATTTAGTGTTTAACTCATTTTTCAGCACATTTTAGGCTATGTATGATGGTCGATTTTTTTGGTGGAGGCAGAACACCCACTTATTCCTGGATAGAACCAGTACCATATACCTCACGCCATCCATAAGGATCGACACTTTCTTCTATTTCTAGTGATGCGAGATAGGGTTTTTCCCCATGGAAGATAACTCTACATTACGTGACATGTGACATGTGACTCTTATATGAAACATCATGACGTCACATTGGTGATGGTGACTTAATCTAGCGTAAAATCAAATAGTCATTGAAATATGCCTGCACTAAGAGCATAATGGGAGAAAAATAATCCATTATGAGTTTATATATGCGAGGTAGGGAAATCTCATCCTCGGGATCAGAATTGCAACCAGGAACTTGGCAGAGCCTCGTCCCTTTTTTCACCTTTGGGTGAGATTTCGCTATCTCATAGACACTCATGATGGATTCTTATATTATCACTTACAAGAAGAAATGAATCAAAGCTCTTTTTTTTGATGTCATTTGGCTAAACTTGAATTTCTAGGATATAATCGCATTTCTGAAAAAATGCTGACAATATATGTACAACGATATTGTGAAAAAGATGTTTTACAGTTTTCCTCTATAAAAACTATTGACCCCTGGGGATGGTATATTTCAACCTAGGGACTTCATTTGAAAGTCTACCATGAAACATCTTTTCTGAATATATGTTACTAAAGCAGTTCTTGAAAAAAAAAAAAAATTAAAAGTTTGAGTGATTTTTTTTGTATTTATATAAAGGTGGCCTTCTTGGATATTGGTTGACCTACTTGGCCAAGTATTTTTTTAAATGTAGATGTTCAAAACAAAAGTTACAATTTGCTTGCGTTTTAGATTTGTCTCGAAATTTAAACTTTGAACTCTAGGGGTAGGACCATTTTTTACACTTCGGAGTTCATCCGATATTTAACCTTGTAGTCAGGAATCTAGCAATCATCTTTGGATAAAAAACAATGTTGTCGAAATCATTTCATTAGAAGAACGTTTCTAATTTTTGGGCTATTTTAAGTAGTGATGGACATCTTGGACATTACAATGACATAATTTGTATAGTTTTGAGATGTACTGATCGCAAGATTATCTAAATCAAGTTCGGTTTAATCTGGTTTAGCAGTTTATAAGGATAAGTCATTTTAAGACATTTTAAGAATCAAAATTTAACAAAGTACAAAGAGTGGTCACAATAGCTCACCAAGTCTGTCATTTCCGCTTTGTTTGAATGAATGTTTTAAATCATTAACACGTGTAAGGCCATATATGATTTAATTTTTTTGTGGTAGAGACAGACCACCCCATTTTTCCTTTGTAGAACCAGTACAGTATCCCATAAGCCGTAGATTACAGAAAGCAACATTGCAACACAGTCTTTCGATCTCATTAAAATGTGAAGTTGAATATTTGAACATTCCTTTCGAAATTTTGATAAATAAGACAAGGAAAATGTTCAACACCCAAATGTTGAGATGAGAAGAATCCTCACCCTGGGATCACACGTCTGTGAGCAATGAGCATATACGGCACGTGCCCGGTCGATTTCTCCCAGCTTTCTTTCCAAATCAGCAAACCTCAAACACATTTCTCTGCAAAGAAAATTATAAGTATATGGTGAAAGACTCAACATGAAATCTCTTTCATAGCAGTACACAAACAAAGCAGAGCCAGAGGTTGTTGGCTCAATCATGTAATATATGAGAGCTCTGTGCCTTGTGGTTTCAGAGAAGATTTTTTAACTTTTTCCCTATACAAGTCTATGTAAAATATGTGACTCCCGGGGCAGAGCCAAATTTGACTCAAGGGTCACCATCTGAACATCCATGGTAGAGGACCATAAGCTTATAGCAAATGCAAAACATAAAACCTTTACCTAAATAAGTCTATGTAAAGCAGGTGACCCCTGGGGTGGGGCCAAATTTTACCCCAGGGTCACTGTTTCAACAAAACTGGTGGAGGACCATAAGCTTATAACAAATGCAAAGTACAAGACGTGCAGAGTTTGTACCCACTGAGTACCAACAATTTGTCTATAAACAGTAGTTCCATACGACAATAGTATTTAATAGGAATATACTTCAATATTGAATTGGATTTTATAGTCGCACCAACAGCTAAGGTCATATGGCGACTTTCCAGTTTCCACTGGTGGAGGAAGACCCCAGGTGCCTATTCGGGCAATTATTGTGCACGGGCGGGCACCTGGGTAGAAACTACGACGTTAGGCAAGCCAGCTGGATAGCTGCCTCACATGAAGATTTCTAGGCCCCTGAGGGATCAAAGCTACAGTGGTGAAGGGCAAGTAATTTCAAGTCAGACTCTATATACTTCACAAACTTCTTGGCAAGTCCACATAGTGTAAATGTAGATTTTATTGAAAAAATAGAAATCTAAAATGACTGTATTTCAGTTTAACAAAATGAGCACAAAAGGAAATCATACCTAGCCTGTTGATTGCTGAGCACCTCTATAGCTTTCTCATATATCGGTCGTGTGTAGGTCACACCATAGATTTCTGCTGCTCGCATGATGTAAATGTTGAACATCTGAAATGTTTGGCATCATTCAATCAAAATTAGAAATATCCAACAGGTCTTCATAATTAAGATTTTTTATTAAAGGGACACACTGCAATCTTGATTTTCGTAAAACTCCACCCTGTTAGTTTTTCTACGTAACTTGCATTTGTTCAATCATTAATATTAATTATAAGGCTAGTATAAAGCAAATTGTTTTTACATATTACTAACTGTTGATTACATTTCACCATAATATAGGCAAATCTATGGTAGAATAACAAAGAAAAGTTGAAAACACAAAATTGTATTTAAATACATGCAAGCAGGTTGAAAGTCAAAATGATCGGTCCGGAAACTAGAACCAAACATATATTTAATAACCAGTGTTTTTGAGATATGGGAAATATCTCCCGAGGTAGAGAAATGGCCCCAATATAAGAACGAGTGCAGACACTGGTTATTAAACTATACATTACATAATTTAAAATGATATTAATATTTCTAATGATTCACGCCTTTTTACACCAGTCTGCACGAGAACGCCAAGACGACGTTATACAAACAAAACAAGTGGAACCGGAACTCTTCGTTAATTTCCGTAATCGTTATTCCCTAGTGGCGGAATCTGACGACGACGTCTGTAAAACAATCGGAATGTCATTTGGCTTTACCGCCACTGACGGAAAAGGCCGAGCAATGTTCTGTACTGTAGAGCAAACAAATAGATATACATTTTCTATTCACAGTATTTCCTATACAAATCAAAGACAAATATGTAATATATAATTTTATTTGGCTTTATTTTACAGTACATACTTCATTTTGTTCCTCCGGCAGTACTGCCTGAGTGGAGCGATCGTACACGGCCATGGCGTGGCGGGCCAACCCAAATTCTTCTTCCAGTTTGGCATATAGCAGGAAGATAGCTGAAACAGAGAAATGAAATTTCATGTCAGGATCAATATTTAAACAAACTTGGTAAGGGTCATATGCTAAGCTAACAGAGAAAAATAATATACCTCTAGCTCTTGAAGTTTTAGAGAAGAAGATTGTTGATAGATTTTCTATATGACTCTATGTAAACTATATATCTCCAAGTCATTGGCATTGTTACTCAGTCATTTTTTATTGTTGTTTAACAGCTCATCAATACATTACTGGTTATTTCAAGCCACCCTAGAGAGAGGGGAAGGAGGCATAGGAATCTGAGGTGGGTAGATACTCCGACGGATGACGCTAAGGCAAGTGTCTTGCCCAAGAACAACCAAAAGAAACCGCGTGGTGCCAGTGAGGCTAGAAACCATGATCACCGGATTCAGTCATACACAATATCCACTGAGTCACAACGGCTCATTCAAAGCAGTTTTCTCTACTTTAGATGAAACGATGACATATCTCCAAGTCACTGCCATTGTACTACTTTACTGATAGTCAAAAACTAGGTGGAACAAGTACACATCTACGAGTCACCGCCATTTTCAGCCTTCACTCGTTGTCTGCATCACTTACCTTTGGCAAATTTGGGTGGACAGTCTTCCAGACACTGTTCAAATAAATCTCGGGCTCGTTCCAGTTTATCTCCACCCTATAAATTGTCACAAAACAAAAGCGTAAAAGTACTGACCATAACTAGCTCACACAGTATTTGTCGCCAAACAAAGGTGAGATTTTAACTGACCCAAAACAGGTTTAATTATCTACCGAGCCAAAGAAGCATTACACATGCTTCTGTGTTTGCCTGGTAAAATTATGCGTTACATTATGCGTTATTATTTTCAAATCAGGGCTTTTTTCCCTTCATAAACAGGGGCCCCTTCCCCTAGCAAAACAGACTCCTCTTTCCTTTTTTTTTTGCTCAACATTATTTCCCTCTGTAACTTTCTCAACATTATTATGTATTATGGGATATAGAAGACAGTTTATCTAAAATGTACCTCTTTTGCATATTTGCATATTCAAATCTTCAATTTCTGCCTAATACACTGTTCCCCCTATATCTCGAAATCACATTATGTTTTCCCCTTTAACTCGAAAATTGAAAAAAATAGCTGCATATTAAAGTCACCATGGTATTTAAATTTATTATTTTTCCTGTTTTTATTCACTTAAACTAGGGAATGCAATGCATCTAAAGCTGTCAAAATGTCAGAACATCCTTCCATGCGGGCCTCCATCTTGATTATTTGATGTCAGTTTGTTTACATGTTACTATGACATCGTGGTGAAATGTAATGTTATATTTGTCATCCAATCATAAAGAGTGTTTTACCTGAACCTTGTCAAATTTACAACAGTATATACATAATATACATATTTTTAAGTTGCAAGTTTTAATGAATCAGCAAACCAGAATGCAGATATTTCTTGAAGTGTGTTAAAATACAATAGCAAACAAGAATGCAGTATTTGGATGGAAGATTTATATCTAGACCAGGAAACTTTATGTGAGGAAGCTATCCAGCGGGATGTCGATGGTTCTACCCATTGCCCGATTGTGCACGAAAATTGCCCATAGGGGACCCTGAGGGTTTCCCTCCAACAATGGAAGCTGAAAATCGCCATATGACCTTAGCTGTTGGTGCAACTATAAAATCTAAAGCTGATAATTGAATATTATATAAATAATAACACAATGCATCTACTTACATATCTGTCAATAAACTTGGTGAGGTAGGTGTTCCACAAGTCGTATACATTTGGCCACTTGAACAATGCGATACCCTTCTCATACGCCTGCCATATACAGAAATAATGTTCATTTAATACAAGATGTACACATTCGGCCACTTGAACAAGGCAATGCCCTTCTCATACGCCTGCCATATACAGAAATATTGTTGTTATATTCTGGTCTAAAGAAAAAATAACAGGCCTGAGTGGGCCAGAAGATACTTTATTAAGTTGTTAGATAAAAGTGGTTTTTGACATGTTTGAATTTTTTAATTTGTGCATTCTGTTGCACTGCAGCAGGCTGTCTTGTATGTTAGTCGGACAGACGATGACGGACGATGACAGACGACGGACAAAGTGATCCCTAAGTGTCTGCCATGCTACGCAGGCTACACAAAATGTAAGAGCAACTAAGACTTACCTTAAACGCCTCCTCAAAGTAATTGTTCTCCTCCAGAAAGAGGCCGTAGTTCATGACAATCTGCGGAGTGGCTATTCTCAGATCTAGGATTCTGTCGTACACCGACTTGCATGTCTGAAATATAGCAATATGTAATAACATCTGACTGTAGTTCGTTCATAGTTTATGAAAATCTGCGGCATTTGAACTTGTCTGAGTTTTCATTGATATAAAGACTCATTTTGATAAAGATCAAATGCAAAATAAAAGTGCTAGAGAATTAACTACAGATATTAACCAACAGAATATTAACAGACAGGTTTATCAGTCACCCTTACATTATATGTTACCATATATATAGATTTATCAGTGACCTTTACCTTATATGTTACCAATATAGATGGGGTTATAAGTGACCCTTACCTTATATGTTACCACATATACAGATTTATCAGTGACCCTTACCTTTTAGGTTACCAATGTACAGGGGTTTATCAGTGACCCTTACCTTTAATATCTGTTACTATAAATAAGATTTATCAGTAACCCTTACATTATATGTTACCAATATATAGATTTATCAGTGACCCTTACCTTAAAATAGATTTATCAGTGACCCTTACCTTAAAATAGATTTATCAGTGACCCTTACCTTAAATGTTACCAGTATATAGATTTATCAGTAACCGTTACCTTGCCATGGCCATGTTATTTATCCTTGAGCAAGATAATTAATCCACATGGCTTAGTACTGGTTCTACCCAGGAAACCTGCACATAATCTTCGAAAGGGGGTGTTGCAGTATCAATAGATAGATAGATAGATAAATGTTACCCTATATACATATTTATCAGTGACCTTTACCATATATGTTACCAATATAGACAGGCTTATCAGTGGCCCTTACATTAAATGTTTTTCAAATACAAAGTAAAGAAAGTAGTACTCACTAACAACAACGGTATCAGTTTTTTATATATTACTGAACCTACTAGTTTCGGCTACCACGTAGCCTTCATTAGGTTTTTTTACAATACACATTTATCAGTGACCCTTACCTTAAATGTTACACATACAGACAGATTTGTCAGTGACCCTTACCTTAAATGTGCCAAAGCTTTCCTCCAAATCAGCGTACAGTGACCAGACTTTGAGTGACTTGTGAACACGATTCTGTACCGTCTCATTCTGAAAAAACATCAAAGTAAATTTTCAATTTTGTTTTTAAAGAGTTTCAATCCACACAGACACCTTGACTTATTAAAAAGAAATCTCACACTATCCAAATTAAAAACCTTAAACAAACCGAAACCTATTAAATACAACAGGCAATAGTATATGCATGGTCTGAACAATTAGGAATTTGACAGAAAAGTTTGTTCTGCATCTGGGGGCCCCGGAGGCCCAGTGGATAGCATATGCGACTCTGAATACAGGGATCATGGGTTTGAGGCAAGACACTTCCCTTAGCATCGCCCGTCTGATGGGGACGTTCACTGAGCAGTCCCATGCATCCGAATCATGTTAAAGAACCATAGGAATATATTTGATAATACAAGTTGGGCCGAGTTCCCGATTCCTATGTATCCTTCTTCCCCTGTCTCTTGGGCGGCTCAAAGTAACCTAAAAAATGTGTTGATTAGCTGTTAAACAACATTTCAAATTCAAACTTTCTGGATTTTATGAGAAATAATTCTGTATGATTTGCAAATATTCACATTTGAAATAGCATGAAGACACCTTTTTTTTAATAACAAATCAAGTTTTGTGTATTTCTTTAAAATTTACCTTGCAAAAAAAAATGCTTTGATGCAAGACACTTGATTAAAATTATTTTTTTATAATCTGAACCATCAAGATAGGAAACTTACCTCGTCATGATAGGAAACTTTCCTGGGTGGTGGAGTGGTGGACTTTTGCATGATCTTCAGGGCATCTTCATAGTTTCTGTAGTAAAGCATAATGTAAAATCAATTATAAAGAACAAAATTAAGGACCTAAACAAATGAAATAAACAGTGGTTTAAAAGGACACACGGCAATCTTGAGTTTTTAAAAAATCATGGCGTCCCGTTAGTTTTAATACATAACTTGCATTTGCTCAATTAATAATATTAATTATAAGAATAGTATAAATCCAACTGTTTTTGCATATTATTAACTGTCGATTATATTACACCAATAATATATTTAAACCTATGGTGGACTAAGACAAAAATATGAAAACTCAAAATGTTATTTAATTATAATTATGCCAGGAGGTTTAGTGATACTGGATATATTAATAGAGAACATTTCAATGCCTGTTCAACACTTTAGTATTACCATGTTTCCTTTTAACAACTAATCCATACTTATGAGCTGATATATATTAATAGTTGTTCTCAGAGAGGTGTTCCCAGAGAGAGGTGTTCCCAGAGAGAGCAGTTCCCTGCGTTGGTTCCCAGATACAGCAGTTCCCGGAGAGAGCAGTTCCCAGATAGAGTGGTTCCAAGATAGAGCTGTTCCCAGATAGAGAATTCCCAGAGAGTGATTCCTAAATAGAGCAGTTCCCAGAGAGAGCAGTTCCCAGAGAGCTGTTTCCAGAGAGCAGACCAGAGAGAGCTGTTCCCAGATAGAGAGAGCTGTCCAGAGAGAGCAGTTCCCACTGAGAGCAGTCCAAAAAGAGAGCTATTTAGAGACAGGGCTATTCCCAGAGAGAACTGTTCAGAGAGAGCTGTTCCCTTAGAGCTGTTCCCTTAGCACTGTTCAGAGAGCAGTTCCCAGACAGAGCTGTTCTCAGAGAGAGCTGTTCCTAGAGAGCTGTTCCCAGACAGAGTTTTTCGCAGAGACAGCTGTCCCCAGAGTTTCCCAGGGAGAGCTACCACCAAAGAGCTATTCTCCCCCACCTCCCCAAAGAGCTTTTTCACATATTCTCATATACAGAGTAACAGAATCTAAGATTGCCCTTCTTTAAATCCAAGAATAGGCTCATCAGAATAGAATTATCACTTTTTAGAAATGACATTCTATGTCATATCCAAAAATGGTTGTTTTGACTTTTGACCATTCTTAATGGTCTTCCTTCGACTACGCCTACTACGAGTTGTTTTTATCACGTGACATACTTCCTATGACATAATATTTGAAACGTACAAAACGTACATAAAACTGTACAGTGCACCAATCCTGAACGAATATGCAAATGTAGTTTCAAGTAAATTACACAACCAATATGACCACGTCGGATATGGACGAATACTGATGTTTCCATTTACAAATGTGTATGTTATAAATGTTAATATTGTCAAAGTTATGCATGCAATTGCTGAAACTCTTTGGCTAAAACATGCTCCCCAAACAATAGATGATATTGAGGTGTATCCAGATTTTATACTCACTCGTGCCTGATCTCCATTTCTGCCCATTCACAGTACACGGATGCCAGGTCATCTACGTGCTTATAGTGGACCTTGATGGACTTGTCAAATATCACCCTCGCCTGAAACAAGTCATGCATAGACCAGTATTAGTATGTATGTATGTATGGGGTTTAACGTCGCTTTTAACAATACCCTTTCAGTCTACTGTCTACTTGGAGCTGTTAGCTCAATGCTCAACTTTATAGTGCTGCCACACTAGAATGCCATGTCATAGTCACATGACATGATGCCCCATCCCATCACACTATACCGACACCGGGCAGACCAACCCGAGCATCATATGAAGTGTGACCCCGCCAAGGATCCAACCACAAATTTTCGCATGCGAGGTGGATTTTCTACCACTATGCCACCACCACAGAGTGTAAGTAAGCAAAAAAAGTAATTAGATAAGAGAGTACTGTATTTTTTAATCACATATTTTATGTGTCACTATATGTTTTTTTCATTCATTTTGATACTCTTATTTATCAAATGATGTCGTCTGCTGCCATCTTACCACATGTGTAATAACATCAAAGTAAGTACTGGTCAACAGTAATATACAAAGCTCACTATTGTACTTGTTAAAAGGATAAAAATTATTCAACATGTTTCAAATTTTTTGTATCACTTAATTATACTTACATCTTCAATTTGACCTGCCTTTTCATAAAACTTGGCGAACTCGCACCATAATGTATGAGGTTTGCCCGACGCTATCTTTGGATCAACAGTCTGTACGGCCTCTGTGTACGTATTTATAATCTGCAGAATATGAGGTAATTTTAAGGTATCGGTGATTTTTAGTCGACTGGTACCATGTAGATCTAATTACACTAATTCAACTGGATGTGCTCGCCTGGTGTAACCGAAAGTAGATCTCTTTTAAAGAGTGCTAATGTTTTATGAAAGGCAGCATATCATGCTTTTGACTGTTTCAAAAATGAAAGTAGAGAGGGTACAGGCAGCAAGGCATCAAAACAATGTTTTAAACATCAGAAAACATCCAAAACAAAGATTCCTCTATTTTAAAGCAACGGAACTTTCAAACAAGTTGAAATTGTTAAAAACAGGAGAAATCTGTATATTTTCTTCGTTTGGTGTTGAGATGTGCTTATAATGTAAGTTTTGTGGATTTTGTTTGTATTATGTTCAATCTCTCGAAAATGTGTTTATTATACAAATACATAAAAATCCATGTCAGACAAGAAATAAAATATTTCCAGTGGGTTTATATTGTGCGAGATCAAAAGCTGGTGTTTGGGACTTGAAACACATCGACGATCTTCATATCCCGCCCACCAGGTATTGATCTGGGACAATTTTCTTAATTAACAACCTCTCTTGACAATACCTGTACATACCTCTCTTGACACTACCTGTACATACCTCTCTTGAGACTACCTGTACATACCTCTCTTGACACTACCTGTACATACCTCTCTTGACACTACCTGTACATACCTCTCTTGACACTACCTGTACATACCTCTCTTGGCACTACCTGTACATACCTCTCTTGGCACTACCTGTACATACCTCTCTTGGCACTACCTGTACATACCTCTCTTGGCACTACCTGTACATACCTCTCTTGACACTACCTGTACATACCTCTCTTGGCACTACCTGTACATACCTCTATTGACACTACCTGTACATACCTCTCTTGGCACTACCTATACATACCTCTCTTGGCTTTCCTTCAAACAGTTTTACTCTTTTATGCCACTCGTGAACATTGTGGGGATTCTGCCGCAATAAAACACTGAAAATAAACAAACATAATCATGAAACAAAGATCCGCCAAAATCTTAATATGTTTCAAAAATGTTTTAAAGATTAGAAAAGACCATCATATAAATGAACAAGAAATGTCACTGTAAGTGACAAATGCCCTGAAGTGGTTTTGACCTTTGACCTCTAAGTGTAACATTGACCTTGGAGCCACGGACCTGGATTTTAAACGCGACATGTTGTCTTGTTATGGTGAGCACTTGTGCCAAGTTATTTGAAAATCCGTCTATGAATGTCGAAGTTATTAACCGGACACGAAAGCACTTATTTTTGACCTCTAAGTATGACCATGACACCACGGACCTGGATTTTGTGCGCGACGCATCATTTTGTTGTGGTGAGCACTTGTGCCAAGTTATTTGAAAATCCGTCCTGGAATGCCAGAGTTATTGACCGGACACGACTGTATGGACTGACTGACTGACTGACGGACGGTGCGACTACTATATGCTGCCTTTCAGAGAACATAAAAATTTAAGGTGCGACATTATGCAAATCCAGGCTTTATAGTTCGGTGATTTGCCTCAGTCTGTCCGCCTACGCATTGTTTTGGTTAAAGTTTTTGGTTAAAGTTTTTGTTTTTCCTTATTTCTCAAAAACAAATTGTCAGAAAGCTTTGAAACTTAGCACAAGTGTTCATTATCATCACACAAAGTTATATGACAAGAAGTCATGTATTGTACCTCATCTGTCCCCACTTTTTACTTAGATGTTTCAGTTAAACTGCTGAATGCACCTCTGTTCCTTTTTAAATTATTTAAACATTTTCAACAGTCCTATTAGACTGCCTTATAATGGTTATTTACCAGTATAAATTGAATTGAATGTTGTTTAACGGCTCATCAACACAGTATAGGTTATTTAGAGCCGCCCTAGAGAGGGGAAGGATACATAGGAATCCGGGAACCGTGCCCTACTCTTATTATCGAATAGATTTCTATGGTTCTTTAACATGCTCAGAAGATATTCCGATACATGGGACCGCCCGGTTTACGTCCCCATCTGAAGGACAAGGCTAAGGAAAAGTGTCTTGCCCAAGAACACACCGACGAAACACAGTGGCACCACGGAGGATTGAACCCGGGGCCTCTGCTTACAAATCCGCCGCGTTACCGACTGCGACCAAATTAACTATGCTGCTTTTAAGGGACACACAGCAATCTAAAACTCCCGGCATCCCGTTGTTTTTTTTTAAATAACGTCACAAATATTATTTATCAGAATAGTTCAAAGCAAATTGCTTTTACATATTAATAACTGTTGATTTCATCGCACCAATACTGTATTTAAATCTATGATAAGCAGATGAGCAGATTAGGGGCATCTGTACTCTTCAAGAGTCTTGTCACAAAAAAATGCACTGATTGATCCCTTTTCAATTTTTAAAGGCACTAACCCACCAAATAATGACAAAATTACGTACAAAATCGTTCATCCAAAATCTAGGTGTTCAGGTCATAAAATGATCATGTATGTATATAATCATGTATGTATGCCGATTGTTTATTTTTATTCATGGGTACTTAAAATACTCAAGATTGAATATAGGTAAAATGAATTATAAGTTGCTAACTCTTAACTTGGCATTCCCATTTTGGGTTTTGCCTTGGCTGGTTAAAGCCATTTATATTGTGCCTACAGTGTTCGGGTTTTCAAAACATGTCAGTTATATATATACGTCTTAGAAATGGTATACATCTGTTTTGAACTTCGCCGATGATGGCAGGACAGGGACTTTAATAGTGGTTTCTGAGAATAACATCGATTCTTTTCTATTTTTAACAACAATTTCTCCGTGAAACTGACAAATGGTATAATGTACCTGTTCAACAATAACGGTCGTCTGTCCATGAGACATTCCAGCCTTGACAGTCGCAGCTCTAAATCTAGGTCATCTATAAATAAACATTTCAAATACAGGTCAACCATAAATTGGCACATTTCAAATCTAAGTTAACAGTAAAATTTGTCACATTTTAAATCTAGGTCAACCATAAATTGGAACAGTTCAAGTACCGGTCAACCATAAAATAAATCCCACAACATTTTCGGTTCAAAGAATTATAACCACTAGCACACAGAGCCACACAATGTATTACAATAGTGACAAATGCAGCACTTTGTCCTACACGGGCAGGTCACATACATAATGGTGTGCAGGGTCTGACAAATCTTGAATTTTCATGGGCTACCAGAGAAATTGAACTTGGTACCCGGAATGCGCGAGGATGTCTCAATCTTCATTGGGTTAGTGTCGAGGGCCTTGTCGGGGGTTTCAGTTTTTATCTGGGGAACGAAACCATTCTTCCATTGTTGACGCGTGGATTTAAACTTTATTTTGAATAATTAGATGTAAAAACAGTGGTGCTGATTAAAGCTAAAATCTGGTTTTGACGGGATACTACCCATGCAAATTTGTAGTAGATTTAGCCCGACTGACTCTTGATAGAAATTTCTGGTTGCCCGGACATCTACTTTTGGAAGCCCATGGGCTCAAGACATGTGATTTGTCGGACCTTGGTGTGGGTTATATATAGCAAAATTGTGTATTAAAATTACACAGGCCTTCATCCTCCACGTGCCAGTCACGTGCATAATGCACTAGTTTTGCTTGGACAGGTCACGTGTATATGGTGTGAGTTATTTATAGCTGAAGTGTGCATCAGAATCCTCATTAATTAACATGAGTAACTCTTTACCTAGTTCACATGTGCTTTCCTTCTCCGTGTGCAGGTCACGTGCTTAATGCTCTAGTTTTCCTTGGACAGGACACGAGTATAATGGTGTGGGTTATATATAGCAAGAGTGTTTATAAGAATCCTCATTAATTAACTATGTAGATTGTTCAGATGGCCCTTCCTCCTCCAAGTGGAGTTCACGTGCTTAATGCACTGGTTTGGTGTGAGTTATATATAGCACCAGTGTTTACAAGAATCCTCATTAATTAACTCTATACCTAGTTCAGGCATGCCTTCCTCCTCCTTGTACAGTTCACGTGCTTAATGCACTGATTTGGTGTGGGTTATATACAGCACAAGTGTTTATAAGAATCTTCACTAATTAACTTGTTACCTTGTTCTGATGGCCCTTCCTCTTCCATGGCCTCCATTTTAGCGCTGATCAGATTCTTCTCAAACTGGGCGTATGCATCAAACACCTGTGTGAAGTCACGCACCGTGATCACAGTCTGTACAGACTCTTCATAAATGTCACGTGCCTGATCATGCAAAGAAAAAATAATTATACTGTATAAATGCTCACCCTCCCTATTTCCTATTTTCTAAACAAAATAAACTCACCAGTGCTATATAAAAAGATTAATGCCGTAAATAGGCTCACATCGTATTTAAGCATTTTAGAAGTATATGGTGTTGTTTTTTTAATATGGAACTTGCTCACTAGCATTTTTACCTTTTCTGTATACTTAAATACAAGTCTGATTTTTTAAAATGGGCTGATATATATATATAATGCCTGCACAGCATCCGGGGGCATTTAAACGAGGGTATTCAGTGTCACATTGCTCTAAATTTTGGTTTTAAACATATCAGGGTATCCCACCCTTATTGGAAGACGAAATTCAAGGACTTTTCAAGGACTTTCAAGGACCTTTTTTCCAAAATTCAAGGACTAATATTCGCGCAAGCGACATGCCCAAAACAGCAACAAATATTATAGGAACGCACAACCAATAGCCATTTTTGGGATGAACAGCAAAAATCCAGTATTTAAGGACTTTCATGTACCTTATCAGATTTTCAAGCACTTTCCAGGCCTTGAATGTTTTTTTTCAAATTCAAGTACTTTCAAGGATTTCAAGGACCCGTGGGAACTCTGACAAATTGTATGAAATTTAACAAACAATAATATTTAATTGGAAAGAAAGCAAATTCTCTACATTTTATGTTACCTCACAAAGAAATAAAACAATGTAGTGACACCCAAGTCACAATTAGCGTTCACATTCATCTGTTTCGTTTAAAAACAAGGCAAATTTTAGTAGAAAATAATATAGAGATCATACCCGCTCAAAATGTCCGCCTCGTACATAATAGTCTGCGAGGGCGTTCCACAACACGCCGATCTGGTCCGTATATCTCTTGAGACCTTGTCTAATAATAGGCTCTATGTTCAGAGAGGTTACTTTGTCGGGGTTCTTGGCTATCAGCTCACACAACTCATTCCACAGCTGTAATAACGGCACATTTATGTATTTATCAGATAAAATTACTAATTCCAGATTAAAGGGACGCAAAGAAGTCTAGTGTTGTTTTTTTTAACTCCCAGTATCATGTTAGTTTTTCTGCTTAACTTATATATTTAAACAAATAATTATTTATAAATCAATAAATATTACAAAGCAAATTGTTTGTTCATATTACTATGGCTGATAAAGAGATCCAGACAAGCACATTTTAGTAGTATTTTAGCATTAAAAATTTGGGAAATCAGCACTGGAACTAGAAATATGTCCATTGAACACAGATACCCCCACTGAAACAATCAGCAAAAAATGTAAAATTTGACAAAAAATGGCCGTTACTGCGGTAATACGAGGTAGATTTTGATGCCGAATCTTCACATCTTGACATCATAGGTAAGCATCTTGTAAAATTTCGAAACAATCGTTTGAAAACTGTGGAAGGAGATTGACACACGAGATATTTTAACTTAAAATTTGATGTAAAGTGGGCCTGAACTCTGGTAATACAAGGTCGATTTTAATGCCAAATTGTCATGCACATATTGATATCATAGGTAAGCATCTTGTAAAGTTTCGAAACAATCGGTTGAAAACTGTGGAAGGAGATAGACACACAAGAGGTTTTTAATGTAAAATTTTACGAAAAAAGGGCCGTAACTCTTGTAATAAAAGGTTGATTTTTGTGCCAAATCGATATGCACATCTTGATATCATAGGTATCAAAACATTCAGCTGGAAAGTGTGGGAGAATGACATATTCTAACGTAAAATTTGACGAAAAAGGGCCGTAAATTTGGTAATTTAAGGTCAGCGATGAATCAATATGCTCATCTTGATATCAAAACACATCTTGTAAAGTTTCGGAAAAATCGGTTGAAAATGTGGGAGGAGATAGACACACAAACTTTTCAGGACAGGCGGACCGACGGACACTCGGACATGGCTAATGCTATAGTCCCAGTAACCATTTGGTGGTGGGAGCATAAAAGTAAATTACGAATGAAAACAGCATGGAAAATTTAACATTTGAATACAAAAATGGCATATTTAAAGTAACACAACCATGAAAATTACTCTCAAAACTATAAAAAGTCAGCATCATTGTTAATTCACTTAGCAAGTAAAATTGAAAGCTTATCTGAAGAACTGTTGCTATAGCTGATTACACTGCATCAATAATATATCTAAACTATGGTAGAATAACAAAGAAAACTTGAATACCGGTCCCGAATACCGGCACATATTATTACCTTTACTATAAATATATGCAAGAAGGAATGGTGGATAAATACTGGATAAATACTTCAAGAATGCAGGCGGCCCTTTAAGGCCAAGAGCTACCAGCTTGAACTTTAAAGGGAATGTAGTGACACAACCAAACAATCTGTATTACTGGGAGTTCTGAAAAACTTGGAAAACGGTGTAAGAATTATCGAAATCGGATAATAAACAAAGATATGACCATTTGAAAGTTGTTCAAAAACGAATATGGGAGCCGCCATTTTGAGAAATATGATGTCAGCTCTAAATTACCATTATGGCATATTGGTTAATATCATTTAATAAGAGCAAGCAAATCGCTGCAAATGAATGCAAAATACTTTACTGGCCACATAATGCATTATATCATTTCAGTATATTTATTGTACATACCTTGCTGTGACTTTCCCTCTGTAAATCAGTTAACATATTTATAGTATTCCATATATGGCACTTTTTTGAATTGTGTTGTAATATTTATTAAAATGGCGGCTTCCATATCCATTTCGAAAAAAAACTTCAATTGATCATATCTTCTTTTGAAATTGTACACCCATAGATGCAGAATTGAGTTTGCATACCAAAATTTCAAAAAATAGGGTTCACCTATGTTTTTAAAATTGCATTCCTGAGGTCCCGGGTATGTTTTAATGGAATAGCCCTAAAGCAACGCACTTTGAATTTAAAGAACTGCGCTAATAGGTATTTTGAATTTCAAGCTTAAAGGCGCTGTGGCGAGCCCTGCTATATATCATGGAAAAGGATTTGTGCATTGCATAAAAGCTGTCATGATATGATTTAATACCTGATGTTTAGATTTCCCCTCCTTGGAAACGAAGCCATCATCATTTATGATATCGGCCAATCGTTTTGCAGCTTCATCTAGCCAGCCAATGGACTTCAAGTATTCTATATACTCTTCTGTGTTTTCCTTACAGAGCTACAAGGTCAAACAAATGTCGAATTATCACCTTTTTTTTTACTACATAACTTGCATTTATTCAATCATTAATTAATATTCATTATTTTTTATAAGAATAATATAAAGTAAATTATTTTTTCACATTACTAAATGTTGATTATATTGCACTGATATGAACAAATTCATACACTGTTATTTCATTATTCTATTTTTCAACCTTGCTTGAGAAAATTCTGTTCAGGCCCAGGCCTTTTGGCCCAATATGTAGCTATGCTAAAATGTCTAATAGTAAATATGATATTGTAGTCAAATTTGTGTGATGTTGATTGACTATTTACAATATCAGGGACACTTAAGGTAACTTCATAATGTCGACCTGATAAATTATTGTTGTTTCTCTTGGGACCAGGGAGATGTTTATCGATACACTTACAACAGGACAAAGGTACCTTAAGATATCGCCTGTACACCCGTACAGCGGTCTCACGCATGTCATGCATGCGCACAAACTTGAGGTAGAGAGGCCAAATCCTGTGGTGTTGCGTTATGGGAAGAGCTCTCAGTGCCCGGTCGAACAACTGGCGTGTCCGCGTTATCTTCCCTTGGTCCATTAGAAACGCACAGTAGTCCAGCCAAATTCGGGGCATCTGACAACACAAAACATGCATTATTAGTTAACTTAAAGTAGCATCAAAACAGCTACAAAGCAAATAATGTTCTCTCCTTAGAAGCTCGGTGATTTATCTTTTTGAGATCAAGAAAAAAATCTAACTTTGTGCCTTGGTGATGGGGTCAAATATATTCCATGGAGACAGGGTTGCACAATGCAGCGTGTTATAACCAACTTTAACCCTATTAAATTAAATAATATTTACCATTTTCATTATGACGAAAGATGTCATAAAACAAACGGTCTCCCTTTAAAATATAAATTTCTTGAAGCGTATTGTATCCTCGTTTTTATCTTTATAATACTCAATCTGGATATGATTTTTGTCATCAGATCTAGATGTTTAACAAAAGATATCAAAAGCTGGGGCTGAAAATAAGGTCTGCAATCTGAAGGGGAAAAAATAGATAGCCTATGTATCGACTTCAGTTTTTTAATGGAAGTAACCGATTTTCTGCTGAAAAGTTGAATGTTCAACAGTGCGAGAACCAATTCATAAATAACTGGTTCACTGCTCAAAAGCTGAACACTTAACGTGTACGTTTAACAATGCTGGAACCAATACCAGGTGTTCGTAATGTTTATAAATCGGCAGTTTTTAACCATTAGTCCGGGGTACAATCTGGCATTCAGCCAACCTATGTCTGATAATGAGCCAACGTTAAATAAATGATTTTGACATTACTTGGTCCCAGTATTAACCCCTTTTCTAAGAGGTGACAACGGGGTTGGCTGGGGTATGAAATAAAACTGTAATTTCAGCATAGATAGTCGGAATATTGTAAAATTAAAACAGGTACATTTAAACAGGTTATCACATTTTTTCAGTAAAAAAAGGTTTTTAAACATGTTTTATTGTCAAATATCCATTATAAAATCCTGCTTATATAAGCTTTCCCATCACTAAATGGAATTAAGACGGGACAACGTAATGTAAGCATGGATATAAGTTGTATTATAATAACAATAACGATTAAACATTATGACCATAACACAGTATACACAGGAACAAGACACCATGCTGTATGCACAAATCGCAAATGTAGCCCATATAAAGCGCCAGGTTTTGTGTCATAGATAATATTTCTGTTTCCGTTATTGCCTAGGCAAGCCATTCTTTTTAAAAGGGAATTGTATTTATACTTCAAAATTGAGGTAGCGCCGTGGTGTAATGGTTAGCATTGCGGCTTAGTAACCCAGGGATCGCGCGTTCAATCCCAGCCAGGACCGAATTTGGGTTAATTACCGAAATATTTCAAAAGTATTTCCTACCTTACCAGTCCTTCGGATGAGACTTAAAACCTAGGTCTGCTCGCTAAAATGCATAGTGCAATACAGCGAGGATAAATAAACGCTTATACGCACGTACTTCAAATCACTACCCAGAAATATCAGCTCTATTCATTTGATTCTACGATGTTACAAGGCCAGCATGTATGATATCATGAGGCCTAGTACCTTATTCATGAATACGAGGGCGCGCTCATGGGCACTGTTGGCATCATCAAACGCGGGATCTGTGACACATTTGCCTTTCACATTCTGTCGTCGCATCTTTAGGTACATATACCATAACTTGTAACTGTAAAAATGAAATAATCAAAATTTAAACAATGTCAATATCATCAAAGGCTAATATAATTTTAACAATAATAGTGTGTCAGTATTTTTTTCTCTATAGTTTGGGAGCATAACCAATACAGTCACAATTGTGAATTTTAGTGCGATTTTTCATAAAATTAGGAAAAAATACAGTAATTTAAAATTATTAATTTCATAACTGTATCTTTAATACAGTTTCCAGTACACCAAGTTCAACAGAGGCTTACAGTACACCAAGGTCAACAGAGGAATTTAGAAGGTATACTTACACAATACTTAAGCTATTTTTGTTTCTCTTTCCTCCGGGGTTTTCAAAATTGGGGGGGAGGGCAATAAATAGCCTTTAGAAGTAATTTGCGTTTGTTTGAATGGTGTATTACTACATTTTCAGCACATTTTAGGCCATTTATTATGACAGTCGATTTTTTTTTTGTAGTAGAGACAGAATACACCCTTTTTACTGGATATAACCAGTACCTACATGTAAACGAGGTATTGCAGTTTAAATAGTATCTGACATTCAAACTGTGAGCTGCACTGATATATTGATACATATACACTACTCAACTTTTACAATCAGTCACTTTTCAAAGAATTATATATTTTTTAATAGTTCATTTGAAATTTTAACATGCATCGTTTAACAAATATCGCTAGCGATTTATAAAACGTAATCTGCCTTGATTGGACTAACATCTGGTTGATAAACTTAATAAAATATTGGTATCTGTTTCGGTGATTTCCTGTTTTTAGTATTCGTGTTATTTTCAAAAAACCTGGGTGACCGATTATAAAAGTTGAGTAGTTTATATGTATCATTATATCAGTGCAGCTCAAAGTTTGAATGTCAGATACTATATAAACTGCAATACCTCTTTTACATGTCAAATACTTGATTAAAGAGAAAGAACTAATGTCCTTGTATCGCCCCATTACCATAAGTGCCAAAGTTGCTGATTAGAGTGGAAATACTGCAACAAACAGATATACATGTACATGTAAAACCATGTGATTTTGAGGCATTTAATTTCTTAGGTCAAATAAAACAATATGTGTGGTTCAAGTTTCCCAACCAACTCTCTTTTTAAGGGCCGACCCTAAACATTTAAAACCATTTTAAATTTTGATGAGAAATCTAGCTAGAAACTATCACTGAAGGTGATGAACACACCCGCTTAAATTCTAAGTCAAACAAAGGGCCTTAATTCTGTAATAAATTAGGCAATCAACAATTGGTGATGCAGAGGGACATAAGATCATCAGCTGCTATGTGTATATGAAGTTTGAGAACAAGCCATTCAAAACTGTTTGAGGAATGCAAGTAATAACAAGAGGTGAATGACCTTGAAGCTCTACTGCTAGATAGCCAGATCAGCCATGGGAACCTGTGAAGATTTATGGAAATAAGACCAACACTTTCAGAGAAGTATGCGACGGGACAAAAAAGTAACGCAACGTGACATTACGGACATCGTGATGCCTATATAGCCTGTTGTGAAAGCGAAGGTATAATAAATTAGTTTTCTTAATCATGATTTCCTATCTGTTCTGTATTCTCTATCTGATGATATCAACAAATATATAAGAATTACATGGTTAGTAATTTAGAATTTCAGCTGTATTTTGGTGAGTGTAAGGAAAACGATAAATGTGAGCTTCTGGCGAGTATTTATCACTTTTCGACACAAGCCAAAATACAACTAAAATTCTAAGTTACTAACCATGTAATTTTTTTATCATGCAACTGTTTTAAATAACATAATTTTACCTGAAAATGTACAGTTTACGTCTGCTGCCGTTAAAATACAAATGGAGGATAGTTTGTCAGGGGAAGTAACTTTGGCAAAAAAAGGTTTTCGTCGTTTAAGTATATTTATATCAATAATAAATGCAAAATACTTTCTAACAATTTGATAATGTATTGCATTCCTAAATTGATAAGCATAACAAAT
>JAWPHD010017654.1:0-43538 GCA_037043455.1 Cyrtodaria siliqua | reverse complement strand
CACTTATTATTATTCGCCGTTAAGGAGTCAGTCCCAAGAATCCTTGACTTCAGCCCGTTTGAGGTAGTTTTTGGTCAAACTGTTCGTGGACCACTTAAGTTATTAAAAGAGAAAATTCTATCTGAAGAAGATACTTCTTTGAATCTTCTTCAGTATATGTCTGATTTTCGACACAAACTGTCAAAAGCTTGTTATGTAGCTCAGTTTAATCTCAACTCTTCTCATTCAAACATGAAAAGAAGATATGATCTGACTGCACAAGAAAGAAATTTCAAGCCTGGTTATAAAGTTCTTGCTCTACTACATATTCCTAGAAATCCTGGCCCTTATACAGTAGAAGCAAGGGTTAGCGATTTAAATTATATTATCAATACACCTGGAAACATGAACTGTGTCATATTAAGATGTTAAAAGAATACATTGACAGAGATAGCCCTCTTCACATTCAGTTAATGTAGTTTGCTCTGTCCCCACTTCAAAATTCCCAGTGCCGAGTTACAAAATGAATATGAACATTTTGACAAAAAAGATCCTGGTTTAGTAAACTACAAAACAATAAAATTTGAAAAATCTCGACGAGAAACTGTTACATCTAGATCCATAACAAAGACATGAACTGAAACAAATGGTATATGAATATGAGCACTTATTTTTGGATGTTCCAACAAGAACAGACACAATATTTCCTGATGTCGATGATGGAAATTCTACTCCAATAAAACAGCATCCATACAGAAGGTTCATTCTTATAAATAACAATATCTTAAAGAAGAAATTCAATACATATTGGACAATGATTTCATAATGACATTGAACCAAGTAAAAGTGAATGAAGTTCACCATGTATTCTAGTTTCAAAACCAGATAATACTTTCCGGATGTGTACTGTCTATAGAAAAGTCAATAGTGTCACAAAAAACTGATTCATTTCCAATTCCACATATTGATGACTGTATTGACAAAAGTGGAAATGCCAAATACATTACAAAATTCGATCTGCTAAAACGATTTTGGCAAGTACCTCTCACATAAACAGCATTTGTTACTCCAGATGGACTATTTCAGTATAAAGTTATGTCATTTGGCAACGTTCCAACGTCTCGTCAGTATGTTGATGGATGTGACGCGAACATCGAAGACGTCATCATTACAACAACAAATGGGACGACCATCTGAGGACCAGAAGAAGTTTCTTCGACCGTCTTACAGATGCAAAGTTAACAGTCAACCTCAACAAAAGTGAATCTGTTGCGCAGTTGCCACGTTTTTTATGACACGAAGTGGGACAGTGTCAGGTCTTGTAAAAAGCAACTGATAGGTTTTCTTGGTATGCCTGGTTGTTATAGAAAATGTTGTCATAATTTTTCAGTCATTGCTGAACCTTTGACAAATTTATTAAGTTAAAGAAACAACTTTATTTGGATCGAAAAATGTCATTTAACTAATTAAAAGCCATACTTATGAGTACACCAGTGCTTTTCAGCACCAACTTTTGCTGTTGATGCAAGTGATATTGGTGCTGGTGCAAGAAGAAAACATTGGTATTGACCATCCAGTTACTTTTCTAAAAAGTTTAACAAACATCAGAAGAACTACTCTACTATTGAAAAAGAGTGTCTTTCTCTGACTATCCTATCCCCTTACGTTTATTAATAAAATGAAAAATAGAAAATAAAGATTAATGAGGTGGTGTTGCAAGAGTACACTATTGAAATTAGATCTATCAGAGGAAAAGATAATTTGATTGCTGACGCATTATCTCGTGTGTAAAATACGTTTGTATATTTAAATGTAAATTAGTGTAACACAATATATTTTGACTATTGTTAATTTAAAAACAATGTCATTTTGTAGTATATGCTTTGACATATGTACTGAAACTGAAATATTATTACATTCTTACATTACTTATTACATATTGTTCAAAAGAATGCTTACTTACATAAATCATTGTTTTTCTTTAAGGGGGAAGTGTTACCCTCATGTATATAATGATATATGTGTACATGTTTATTGATCCATAAGGTTTCAGTATTAATATTCAAAGTGAAGTTCATTATTTTAATTGAGAATTTACACAATATTGGATGCTGTGACTTAAAATATAGTGTCGAGAGTATAAAAAAATAGTGTTCTCATCTAGTGACATTGGATTATTGGATTATATGAACATTTGGACTATTGTAAATTAATAAACCAGGAAAATATTAAGCAAAATTGGATTAAAGGGACACTTGACAATTTTGATTAAAGGGACACTTGACAATGTGTATTAAAGGGACACTTAATAAGATTATTTGGATTTTATTCGTATATCGGATTTTAAAGGAATACTGGATCCATTTTATGTATGTTTTGTAAGTGAATATTTTTATTTGTAATATTTGAATAAATTTGTTGATTATATTTTTAAAAAAGTTGTTGCTGGTTTTACTTCATTTCTTGTTACATTTTACCCGTGACACATTCAATCCTTAGCCTGCTAAGGGCGCCTACAATAGCCTTTGCGTCCATTGTAAAACCAAATCAGCCTGCGAGTAACTCGCTGGCTGATCAGGGTTTACAATGTCCGGCTGCTCGTCAGTCATTTCTCCAAAACACCCCTTTGTAACATAAATGGAATGGTCTAAATTTAAAGAAAGGACAGTCCATTATACATGCATAGCGGGATACTTAAGGGTTAATTTGTTAAAGACCATGACGAGATGTATTGTGTTTAGCGGCTATAGCTTTCATGCTTAGCGACACACACATGAAAGGGTAGAGCTGCTGCTCTGAAACGGTCAGTGGCAAAAAATGCCGTTGCTGGATTAAACCAAGGTCTAGGGTGCACCTAACTCTTACCATATTGCCATCCCAATACTTAGTATATTAACTATTATGGCATCTATTAAAACAGCATAATTTAATCCAAAGCTATGAATCCAGGAAAACGCTTGACTCCAAACGATACTTTGTGGTTATGACTGTCGTTCAAATGCACGCGATGGCTTTTTTTTTTTTCAAAACGATAAACAAAAGTGCCTACAAATGCAAAAGTATGTGTTAGAGTACACGCGTTTTTATGGAATGATCACATCGCTGCTAGAAATAATTCAATCGCTATCTAATGTAACTAAAAACTGTAAACAAAGACATATTTTTATTTAAACCATGTTCTCCGATGGAAAATGTCCGCTAAAATGTGTTAAACACTACTAAACAATTACACCTACATCTGTATAAAAAAGAAAAAGAAACGCAACTCGGGAATTTCCGCTATATGTTGTATATACTGCACACTTAATTCTACATAATATTCCAAAGAAATCCCAAGATGTTTTGTAAAAAAAAAGAAGTTACAGTTAGTTAGAGAAAGGACGCAGTTGTGATGTAGACGTTTTAATCACAGTACACTATTCATAAATTCCTCAGTTCCTCTTTGAAAGATTGAGCCATTTCAGTACTGTATTTAAAGTAAAGAGTTTGCAAAATTGTGCATCCCAAGTATGCTGACATGCTTGAGCCAAACGCGTACTGTGTCAATAATGAAACTTTGAAGGAATTCTGTTTGCTGTGTGATGTGTTGCTTTATTATTTTTTTCGAAATGAAAGGTCTTAAGTAGCCATGTGCCATTCGGTTGACAGCAGCATATTGCACATACAATATATAGCGGAAATTCCCGAGTTGCGTTTCTCAGAGTACTCAAATGCCAAATTGTCGGAACCAATCAGATTTATTCCGTAGTAGTTTCGTATAATATTTTTTGAAATATAATATGGTTTAAAAATGTTGCCTTATAGAAGGCTCGAACCCTGAACCTTCGGTTCAGTAGACACATAGTAGACGACGCTCTGACCGACTGCGCCTTTAACAAATGCCACGATCTGCAATCTGATTGGTTCCGATAATTTGTCATGTGAGCGATCGCTTCTTTTTCGCTTCAGTATATATCATAGCATATAGCTTACTGAGACGGGAATTGAAGACTCCTCCGTCGTGTCAACCGTCGTATCCACGGGCATTCATCACGATATATAGAAATCTAAGGATAAACAGCAGAAGAGATAGTGATATAGTATTTGTATATAGTAAAGGGTGTCACAGAGTTCCGTCGGTGTGTTCTTGGGCAAGACACTTTCCCTTAGCTCCGTCCGTCGGATGGGGACGTAAACCGGACGGTCCCGTGTATCGGTTTATCCTCCGAGCACGTTAAAGAACCATAAAAATCTATTCGATAATAAGAGTAGGGCATGTTCCCGGATTCATATGTATCCTTCCCCTCTCTCTTGGGCGGCTCTAAATAACCTATACTGTGTTGATGAGCCGTTAAACAACATTCAGTTCGTATTGTCTCTATCTATCGTAATGAATGCCTGTGGTCGTATCTGCGTATCAGAGAATTCGTTGTATCCGAGTTTGTTATAAACGAGATTTGTTGTAGTCTTTCCTCAGAAATACTTGTTGTATTTATTGCAAGAACAAAAACTTTTCACGAACACAAATATAAATGACATTCTTACCTTTATAGCATATACATGGTACAGATAATAACATAATAAACTATGATTGTTTTTTTTGCCTTTCGTTTTATTTTGTCCTAAAACAACAGAGATCTATCAACGAAGTGTAAGTTTTTGTTAAACAGTGTATTTGTTTTATTTTTTCCCCATGTGGTTCCCTTGCATGAAAAAGGGTCACTTTTTCAATCTCTACCCAGAGTACACTCGTTCCTCATTTGATATATGTGAGTGCAAGGAACAATAACTCTGCGTGGAGATTGTCACTTCTTATCCAGGCAGAGGGATAAAACCCCGTCCGAATTCATTCATTTTGTAATTGTTGTCATGTTCATTAAATGTCATCATCATCATCATCATCATCATCATCATCATCATCATCATCATCATCCCTGATCAGAATGTACTGATCGTTGTACCAGGGGAAAATGGAGTGTTAATAAAAGAACTTGCTCATGGCGGGGATTTCTTTATTTACACTGTCCTGTTTTAATGGGATGGCAGTAGGGTAAGTGTGAGGTTTGGTGCACCCTAGAACCGGTTTAAACCCCCAGTGGCCTACTTTGCCACTGACCGTTCCAAGGCTGTAGCCCTATTTCAACCCTTTTGTGTTTGTGAAGTCGTTTGCATTGAATATTACTTTTGCCTTCTTGTTTGTCTGTTTGCGTGTTTGTTTCTGTGTTTTGTGGTTGAATGTCCTCCTTAAATGCTACTTTCCCTGTCAGACCTTTTTATATTTCTTTGCAAACATATGCAGTTCTGCGGTTGAGAAGGTGCTAGTCCCTTTCTGCATATTTTGTTCTTGATGTAAATACAAAATGGGCCTAACATGTTCAGTCCTGTAGGTGCCATATATGAAGGCAATCAGTCCACGTTAGAAGACAGATCACAACGAGAGGCCTAACCTGTTCGTGTTGGTGTGTCGTAAAACCCAATACACTTCAATTAATTCCTCCAAAAAGTACAAAGTAGTTTACAGATTAGATCAATGTAGCACTGATATTCCAAAAAAATCTGTAAGCGGGTCTTGATCTATTGTCTGTATATATACTTGCGTTAATCATAAATATACAATTTAGCAACAAATAAGGAATCTTTTCACGCCGTTTGAAAGCTCAAGTACAGTGAGGAAATAGGTATTGTAAATTGCAAGCGATTGCAATGTCACCAATATGGCAGATGTCCTGGTTGGACCTCGATTGCATTTAATAGCATTTACTTTCGACACCTCTATTGTTAACCCTTTTATGTGTGTGATTTCTCACACTTTACGTTCAGATATATATAGTTCCATGTTTTTGTTTGTTTGATGTACCTATCAATGTTTTCCACTAATGGAGGTGGCTGGGGTGGGTGTGTGTACCGGCATACACAATTAAATTGAATGTTGTTTAACGGCTCATCAACACAGTATAGGTTATTTAGAGCCGTCCCAGAGAGAGGGCAAGGATACATAGGAATCCGGGAACCTGCCCTACTCTTATTATCGAATAGATTCCTATGGTTCTTTAAAGTGCTCGGAGGATAGACCGATACACGGGACCGCCCGGTTTACGTCCCCATCCTACGAACGGGAAAAATAGATGAATTGAATTGATTTGAATGGACAAATGTACACATCTTCTAATTCCCAAACCTAGGGGCAACATGTATGTCCAATGTCATATAGGGTTGGAGTTAATATCCATTTCAATTATCCCCATGTTGGTAAGGGACCTGTCTAATTTCCTACCTCCAGAGAAATAATTTATGTCTAATTTCCCGGGGTAGGCCCGCCGACACCCCGCCCTCCACTGCGCCCCTTCCAGTTGGGGAACACATTGATAGGTGCATAACATGCGTGAGTTTGGGTAGCAAAGCTCAGTAACCGGGAAACGTCACAATATCACAATAACTACTGAAAGGGGATCGCTTAGAAGCAAGAAAACAAACACGAGAAACGTAACAGATTCGGTTTTATTGTGTCCTTTCGTAAGAGTCAATAGGAGTTTTGATCTATTAAAACATTAAAAAATCAAGGCGTTAACATATTCATACAAAATTTCACTAAACTAATAAATATAGCTCTCGAGATGTTGAATCTGTGTATATTACATATTTTAATAATTAAACTCAACACTTATGACATACATCGCGACGCAGCCTACAAACATAGCTACGGCGACCCCCAAAGACCAGTTGAGCCCTTTATGTGACACCGTCATCATAGTCATCATGATCATCTTCACAATCCAGATACCCGTCACGGCATGCAAAAACCATTCAAACGCCTTCCATGGCTGTTCTTGTCCCCACACGTTCATTTCCAGCTCCCGGACGAATAGGTAGAAGAAAAACCAGGCCGCAAACACAAACAGTAACACCATACCCGCTATCAAAACTTTATGGGCGGGGGTGAGAGCACGAAGCGAGGTTCGGATAGCATTTATTAGGTACAGCAGTCCTTGTTCGAGTCCCTCTTCTAGGTTGTTGTTGTTGTTTATATACGACATGAAAGTGTCCGCCATACTTGAGACAGTGCTGGCCGTGAGGTAGTCGGAGGCTCGCAAACCGGGAGAGATGTACACCTGAAAATAGAGTTAGAGAGAATGGTAGAACACCCTGAGAATATTGACATTTCTGAAACTGTCCGTGATTAAGGACTCGCAAACCGGGAGACATGTATACCTAAAACAGAGATATGTAAAATGGCTGAAAATTCTGGAGATATTGATATGTGCAGCTATTGACACTGCTGAAACTGTCCGTGATGTAATTGAAGGCTCGCCAGGCCAGCCTGCAGAGATGTACAGTTTACCTGAAAACAGAGTTGGGGAGAATGATAGAACAATTAACATCTCTGAAACTGTCATTGATGTGATTGAAAGCTCGCTAGCCCGGAGAGATGAATGTCTGAAATAGATATGGGGAAAATGATAGAACAATCTGAATATACTGATATTTCTGAAACTGCCGTTGATGTAATTGAATCTTCGCTAGTCGGAAGAGGTTTATATCTGAAAACAGAGTGGGGGGAAATGATAGAGCGATCTAAAGATATTGACATTTTTGAAACTTTCCGTGATGCAATTTAAGGATCGCTAGCCGGGAGAGATGTTTATTTGAAAACAGAGTCGGGGGGAAATGATAGAACAATCTGAAAGTGTCCGCGATGTAATTGAATGCTTGCCAACGGGTAAAGATGTGTACCTGAAAACATAATCGGGAGAATGACATACAATCTACAAACAAATTAGTACAAAAACATTCATGGTTCTGAAATTCAAGGATATCAGGATAAAATGGGCTCTAATGTTTTACAACTTAGTAAAGGGTTACATTTACGTTATATTGGAAAACGGGGATTGGACATGACAACACTGGATGTAAGTATTAGTATTCTCGCTCCAAATCCAATTCATTTTTAATTTCGCCAGTCAGATAATATATACCTTATTAAACTCTTTACAATACAAAACGATGACGTCATTCCCACATGCGCCGAGATTCCATGACAGACGCAGACTGTCGGCAAAGTTCTTCATAATCGTATTTTGCTCAGTGTCAGTTGGATATCTTTGTGTTAGATTTAGCTCAGGGTGAAGTTCGTTGCAGTCATTTATACATCTGAAATGAAACGTTTAATTTATGATTCGACTTTAAACGACCAAATATATTGCAGAAATAGCCCATTTGTTTTGCTCCCAGGAAATAATCCCAACTTATATTCTAGTTCCCTGGCAGATGATAACACACAAGCTCCTCTGCTACTTGTTAGCTGAGTTATATATATCTACGTCGCTAACACTTTTATTTAAGTGGGGACAATATTGACCTATTCGAAAATTAAAGGGTACCCATATAAACTATATACATTTGTAAATTTGTAAATTTAAAGATATTTGCGATTTTAATCTGATTTGTTTTGTCGTCATGTAAAAAAAGTTTTTAATAATAACGTCTCAAATATTTTCTTAAGAAGTCGCATTGTACTCAATTGGCAAAGTTTTTAGCATCACAGAGTGTTAGTTTAGTCGCTTGCAATTAATGTTTATATCACACTGTTTGTCACGATAAGACCTGTCATCTGATATATATTATTTATATAGTTTCCTATTTCGTTAACGTCTTTTTTACCGTCGAATTTTAAGAAAAAAACAACGTAAAAGCCTTTTATCTTTTAATTGGCTCGATAAAAAAACTGCACCATTTCAATATGTTTAAGAGAATTTAATTTCCTATAGGAATATAAAATAAATTATCCTAGTCATCGGAATATTTTGTCAGTATTCTTGTTTTATTGTTCACAATACCCTTCGAAAACGATGTCTCTGTCGACGTTGCGTCATGAAGATAACGAAGTTGACGTTATTTGTATTAAAAGTACATTGGACATAGTGGTGATATATCAACAATTATTCGCTTAATAATAAAACTCTCCATATAAATCTTGATAGAAACCTGCTAGACGGACTGCAGATGTTATTCAAAATAAATCGCTGGAGATTTTAGCAAATCGTCAATTTAACTAGTAAAGGTTGTTCGCTAGGTATCTACCGTCAGATTCGCACGAAGCTTGGCCCTGAACATTACTGTGCATATATTGTAGTAAGCGTCGCGAAACGATACCCAACGTATCTAACAAACAATTTTACAATATTATGATAATTAGTGTGGTGACATGGCGAAATGGTGTTGCAAAAGCCAAAATAATGCCGAGAGCAGCGAGGTGTATAGCAAGTTGTCTTCGCGTAGACATACGTTCGCATATTAATATCTCTATCATCCAGGCACACACAAGTTAGCGCCTGAACTCAATGTTCATTTAAACAACAACACCGTGGGCAGTTAATACTTTATTACTACAACTAAATAAAGTATTACATAATATGGTATGCGCATTATGCAAGCAAACAAAGCAGTGATATGAATACACAACATTATGCATTATTATTAATACTTTATTACTACAACTAAATAAGGTATTACATAATATGGTATGCGCATTATGCAAGCAAACAAAGCAGTGATATGAATACACAACATTATGCATTATTATTAACACTTTATTACTACAACTAAATAAAGTATTACATAATATGATATGCGCATTATGCAAGCAAACAAAGCAGTGATATGAATACACAACATTATGCATTATTACGTAATATATAATATGAACATATTGAAATCCAGCAGTGATTGCATTATTACGTAATTTATAATATGAAGATATTGAAATCTGCCCTCGTGAGCCGAGACGGGATTGCCAAACTCATCAACTTATTCTGGGTGGGTGGGACGGGTAACAATTATGAATGCGACTGCAAGCGGCAGTGCTTCGAAGCTATCTGACCTCTGAGAGAGCGGTCAGTGATTCCCGCCACTAATCAGGTGAGGCACCCACGGGTTGCCATTTAAATCCGTTACATTCTGCAAAACATCACTTAAACAACAACACCGTGGGCAGTTAATACTTTATTACCACAACTAAATAAAGTATTACATAATATGGTATGCGCATTATGCAAGCAAACCAAGCAGTGATATGAATACACAACATTATGCATTATTACGTAATTTATAATATGAACATATTGAAATCCAATCCATAGTAGGGTAGGAAGTGAAGTTATTAATATAAAATCAAATCAAATCATTTGAATGCAACGGCGCACCTATACTTAGCTGACTATATACATGTAACCACTCAATTGAAATATCAATAGCCTTCTCTAAAGCGGTGGAAGCGGAGCGAAATTTAAACCCCAAAACTTTTCCAATCGCCAATGGCCTTGATAGCTTCCAGAGGCACCCCGCAGGACAATAAATAACTGCAGCCTCCCCGCCTTAGAGAATGCGAATTATACTCGCTCGAGTTCACATTGGAAGGTAGGCATTGTTTCAATCTTGCCCTGAAATTGACCTGACTTAAACTAGTAAATTTACCATTTAGCTGATAGGCGAATAGTTCATTTGACTCCACGTGGGAGCCTGCTTTACCAATAAAATTTAAGAGCGCGGAAGTCGGACAGAGTGGGTTTGATCGCATAAATGGTAGAACGACCTGGAATATCCTGTCAGCATATTGAATAGTCTTAGATGACCGAATATTAATCACACACCCTTCGTGTGTAAATGTAATATCCTTGCGCGTGATGCAATGCATTTTTGACGAAACTTTTCCACCACACACATTGCTTATCCTGAGTAGACCAAAGAAGCACGTGAGACATGCGGCCCAAAAACAGACGTCAAAAAGATTAGAAAAATTCAATTTGGATCTAACGTGAAGAAGCAGCGACGGGGATATAGGCTTTTTCTGTAGCTAAAATCCCCAATCTTGCGTTTCAAGCCCTTTAATACGCATTTGGAGAGAAAATTGTCGGCCAAAGGGTTTGTAAGACCATGTTCGAGATGTAAGATGCGCACGATATTAAGATACTGTGTAACCGTACTGTACTTCTTAGTTCTACCTAGGAAAGCAATGTAACGACATAGATTCACAGTTGATAATGGTGTAGGATCACATCCAATAAGGTTACAAAAGCGAGTATACACCCGTAAGTGAGTTGAGTAGCATTTTATGGTGCTCTCGGAAAATGTCAATGAGCGCAACTGGCTAACCTCCGTGTACAACTGTCTTGCAAGTGTATCCATTTCCATATCTGGAATGACATGAAAAACATACTTTTCACCGACATGTGACTATTAAGAAATATACAGTTAGGTTTAGGTATTGGTAATACACTGAGAAAGCGTTGAAATTGACCATTCTCATGTAATCTTGAAATTGAATCTGCAACATAGTTTTCGTGTGATCTGACCACAGACGCAGAAATTGTAAAATTGAACTTTAGGCTGAGGTCACAGAGCTCTCTTAGCAGATGAAGAGAGGTCAAATTAACACTTGTTCCATTGTTTACATTCCACATGGCACACACGTTATCAGTAACAATATTAACGTGTTTATTTTCCCACATTGGGGCCCAACGTTTCGCGGCACTCACTATAATCGCCAACTCTTTAGTATTTATATGCTGAGACTGAATATGCGGCTCGTCCGAGAGCCAAGCTGTGTAAAGCCAATCGCCGTTGCAGAAAGCTCCCCCGGCAAGCGTACAACTGTCCGTGTAAGCATGGATTTCCTCCCGAAAATCCCATATTCGTTTGGTTCCGTTAGCGGGATTCAGTCTAGACGACCACCATACAAGATCGTCTGCGAGATTCATGACTAAGCACTTATGATTGTTTGCTTTTAATTGTGAGAGTTTATTGTAAAGCGGTCGTAAATAAAGCCGACCCCATGGAATCACGACTGCCGCCCACGCTAATTTACCAGTAAGCCGTTCCAGCTCCTTCTGAGAAATTCTGTGTCTAGATAGAATTGTTTGAATATATTCCATGAATTTGTTTGCCTTGGATTTCTCGAGTGCAATTGTCCCGGCGGCGGTGTTCAGCTCGATTCCAAGAAAAACTAAACATTGACATGGGTTCACCAGTTTCATATAATTTATGCTAAATCCCAGTGAACGCAGGAGAGCCATTAACGTCCGATATGCAATTAAACATTCCCCATAAGATTGTCCAATAACCAAAAAATCGTCAAGATATACAATTATACACTTGAACCCCTTTCGTTCCATCATTCTGCGCACGGCCTGCGTAATTATATTGAAAATTTGAGGACTTTTCCGGGCCCCAAATGGTAAACGAGTGTCATACATGTATTTATTCTGCCATTTCAGACCGGTATATGCATAATTAGATGTGGCAAGACCGACGGACCTGTATGCGTTTAAGAGGTCAATCTTAGCCATGTATGCATTCGGCGAAAGCATACTAATTGCCTCATTTATAGATTGATATCTAAAATGTTCAAACGATGCATTGTCATTAACACTGTTATCCTTAGGTCTAGACAAGTCATGAATTAAACGTATATCGCCATTTGGTTTTGGAATTGATGAAAGGGCGCTAACAACAATAGGTTTCGTGTCAGTAATTACATAGTTACCCTCCTTTATCTCCGCATTAATCCGTTTGTTCACTAAAACTTTATCACGAATGGTAGAAAATGAATTGTTTGTAAATGACTGATGGATATTGTTAATTTTGTCTTCGTCTATGATTGAAAATCTGTGCTTAATTCCATTTAACAAAAAATCACTGTCCACATCGTCCACTAATTCTCTTTCCCAAACAGCAAGTTTGCGCTGAAGAGATGACGTCGGCATTGACGCCCCTATTGTCCCTTTTTTGGATCGATTTTATGGGTGAATTCATTGTGCTCTTTAGAATAGCACGACATGCAGACGTGAGAGTACCTACAATTCGTATAGTTACAACCATTTCTTCCGTTGAATTTTTCACAAATCGGTTGTCCTGTGTGGGGATCGAATTTATTTTTCCCACTGGATGATTTGGAAGCGCTCTTTGGACCTGGAACCGATTGACGTTCTAGGGGAGGCTGGCGATTACGCAAATGCAGTTGCATCAGGTATGTGTCGTCAGTGTTCCATGGCCGGTTGTTTTCTTTTTGAAGACGCCGAAATTCAGCATCGTACTGGAGCACTTAATGCCAGGCAAACCCTTGAGCAAATGTCCCGATTTTCAGCAGATACTCTATATGTTGTATAACCGCTGGCATTGACATTCCTTCGGTGAGAATATGCTCCAGGAGTATTCGCATACTGCCTTCTAGGTACTGGGCAGGAGACATGCTGTCCAGCCTGGGCTTAGATCCTTCTCTCAGCCTCAGTTCGAAATCCCCCATGGTGACGTTTGGGGGATCCTGTTTTGACTTCAAAGTTAGATAGTCACCTATCTGTTTAACTTTATACGAACTTTCCGGCAACCGACTAAATAAGTCCTGAACAGAGGAGGAACACGTACCTTGTCCTTGAGGTTCTCGCGTTAATCGATGTATGTCGTCGGCTGAAAGTCTGCCAGCGACGGTAGGGTCCGCTGACGACGCTGGTACTTTGCTCTGTTTGATAGCGTCAGACAGAAGTAGCAATTGACCCAATGGAAGTTTTTTATCAAAGTGCTTTTGTATCACATCGTCCGTTAACAGCTTAAATTCATCGAATGATGTTATTCCATTTTGTTTTAAAGTGTCAATTGACTGTTCAGAAAGCTTAAGTCCAATTAATATGTCTGTAAATTCCATTGTTATGAAAATAAAACAACATTTAAGCTTAACAATTATGAATGCGACTGCAAGCGGCAGTGCTTCGAAGCTATCTGACCTCTGAGAGAGCGGTCAGTGATTCCCGCCACTAATCAGGTGAGGCACCCACGGGTTGCCATTTAAATCCGTTTTACATTCTGCAAAACATCACTAAAATGTTTGACTTAAAGTATCTTAAATACCGCTATCTACTTTGCCAAGGGGCTGGCGTGCACTAGTGGATAGCACAGCGGATTTCTCGGGTTCAAGCCTCACCGGCGCCACTGTGTTGTGTTGGCGTGTTCTTAGGCAGGACACTTTCCATTTGCCTCGTCCGTCGGATGGGGACGTAAAACTGGCGGTCCTCAGAGTACGTAAGAGAACCATAGGAATCCATAAGAATGCTTTAGTAAGAGTAAGACAAGCTCCCGGATAACCTTTAAATGTACTGATGAGCAGTAAACAATTCATAGTTTACAACTTGAATTTGGTTATGTCCAGATAACACGGGTGAATCCGGTGCTGCGCTTACCCCCACCCCTCACTCCACCAAACAAAGAAGCATGCAAGTATGGATTTAATCTATGCTTGCCGGATTTGAGGGGGAATGCACCGGGTCCACCTTTGTTTAACTCATAGAGTTTACAAATAAAAGATTCAGAAAATGCGCTAGAAACAAAGACTTTCTAGTGGGCAGGCCATCCAACTTAGTCCTAGATTCACACCTGGATATTGTCACCCATAACACTCCTCTCCCCATTTTAGAGAAATATATTTCAGAGTGTGATCGGAGATAACACACAAAAACAAAAACAAAAACTAAAAGGTATGATAATTGCCCATCTAATGGGAACGTCAACCGGGCTGTTCCAAAGTCTATACTCCGAACACGTTCAAGAACCATAAACATGTATTCATTGAGAGTAAGAGTAGGGCAGGTTCTCGGATTCCTATCTCCTTTTCCTCTCTCATGGGTGGCTTTCAATACAAAAGTATAATGTGTTGATAAGCCGTTAAATAACATGCAATTTAATACTTCGCTGAAAATGCACACTAAATAGGATAACTTGTCCATCTGTCCGTTACGGATATCTGGTCCGGACCATAACTCAAAAACTAGTAAGGGACTGCAATTAAACTTCATACAATGATAGCGGGCAATGATGAGTAGCTCAAGAACCATAACTCTGTCTTCATTCAGATTAGAGTTATTGCCCTTTGTAAGTTTATACTTACAATAATTGTCCGAAAAATAACTCAAAAACGACTACTAATGGGAGTACAATGCAACGTCACACTTTGATAGAGGGCAATGAGAGGAAGTG
The DNA here is from genome assembly GCA_037043455.1 of Cyrtodaria siliqua. Lineage (NCBI taxonomy): Eukaryota > Metazoa > Mollusca > Bivalvia > Adapedonta > Hiatellidae > Cyrtodaria > Cyrtodaria siliqua. The sequence goes on along the minus strand of JAWPHD010017654.1, from coordinate 28,562 downwards.
CAGAGCAAAAATATAATACATATATCTCCTTCAAACTATAGTTATTGCCCTTTGTAATGTTATAATTCTTGTGCGGAGCATAACTCAAAAACTACTAATGGAACTGCAATGAAAATTCAAACAATGACAGAGGACAGATGTCCGTGTCTCTATCTGAACGTCCGTCCGTCTGTCAGTCCGTCCAGATATATTTTTTAAATTGGTTTTATTTTTGTTTGAAAGGTGTTTTACGTCAATTTTAGCGCATGTTAGGCCATACATGACGGTCGGTTTTTTTTGTGGTAGAGGCATATCACCCCCATTTTTCCTGGGTAGAACCAATACTATATACCTCCCGCCATCTGAAGAATTTTTTTTCGAAAGTTGTCATGTCGTATTAATACAGCATGGTGTCCACATCGAGTATATCTGTCATTGGTCATATGTGTTTGCTAAACAATTACCAGTAAGCTCGAAGGTGACCGAAACTTGCCCCAAACGTACACGTTGTGCAATGTCAAAGTGATTTCGGTAATAACGACGCTTTGGGTAAAAAAAAAATTTGATTTTTTGTTATTAAATTGTCTTTTTTTATACTTGAACTATTGTTAAAAACAATATGTATATGTAAGTACATGCATAGATTTAAATACCAAAGCTATGCAAAAAAACTCGGTCTAGAATCATCTGTCGTCTCATTTTCTAACACACTCACTTTCCCCAAATCTTCAAATTAATTTATATTGTGTTTTCTTCTATCTCACTGCAATATTGTCGGAAACAAATATCTTAGTTGTATGTTTATTGTTGAATACAGTAAAACGCAGGTGGGAAGATGTTGTCTTGGAAATTCCCAAATATTTCAGACGGTTTAACATTTCATAATGCGCCCATATCATTGTGTCAGATGAAATCTCTCATGCAACTATATATTATTATGTTAAGATTTAATTGCACCATACTTGCAATCCGATATATACCGAATGCAGTTATTATCCCCAAATATGTTCAGGATGTTTAAGGTTATTACTGTCATCATTCTATCTTGCAAGAACACCTGTTTGTTCAGATCATATGTCTTAATTTTGTTTATGAGAAAGTTAATGGATAGCGCATCAAACATATTTAATTCTTAAATTGTTTTTACAAAGTATGTTAAAATCAGTTTTGGTTTTGGTATGTTCAGTTGTTTATTCGTTGTTTAATAATGTATACATGCATAATGTTTTAAGCAATCAAATCCAAACTCATTTGCGTACATTCTTCATATACTTCACCGACATCATTCTGATTATACGCAAACCTACACAACCCAAAAACTTGCTACGAACATATTATTTGTCACCTGCGGACACGTTTTTTTTTTTGCGATAGTTAATGTTTCTATTTAATGGTATTCATAGCATTATTAATGATGCGAATGTATACTAATTTGTTACACGCGTGTTGCAACCTTAAAGGTAACAACTGTACTAAAGGTAATGAGCTGCACTCAAGGTAACACTTTTGGGACTAAAGGTAAAAACCTCCAAACGGTAACAAAAACGTCTGCACGAAAGGTAACAACGGTTGCACTAAAGGTAACACGATTTTTGGCATGCACTAAAGGTAAAGGACGTGTCATTTTGTGTAGAGGGTCCGGTGGCATGCCTCCCGAGATGTTTTGTCTCCTATATGGCACATCCCCCACCCCCACCCCCAACACCCCACACCCCTACAGGAGAGAGAGAAGAGGGATGGAGAGAAGAAGAAATAGTGTTGTAGTATAAGTATATATAAATACAAGGCTGGAAGCTAATTTCACACTCGTTTTTTTCGGATTCTTTTTTTTACCTATTTAATGGTCCGTGGAAAGCGACAGTGACAGTAGAGTTACGGAGTGCATACATTTTCAGGTCAAGGTCACATTTTATAAAGTGTAACGAAATAAAAGAATATTGATACGAAAGTGTTGTAAGATATTTATTTAACATTCAGCTTTTATGAACAATAATAGTTTATGTACGGTGTCCGGTTGGGGCCAGATACAATGTCGCATTGTCGTGGTTCTAGTTGTTACCTTTAGCGTTGGAATTGTTAGCGCAACTATTACCTTTAGTGTTGTTACAGACGTCTCTGTCGACCTCGCGTCGTAAATATAATGTATAACGACGTTGTTGACGCAAACAGTGGAAAAAAACATTAATACATTTATGGTTTTAATAAGTAGTAAATACTGTTCCCTGTTTTAAACTTTTTATTTTCTTTACTCACTATTAATATGAACAGCTGATTATTAAAAATAATTATTCATATATCACCAACATGTACCTTTAATATAAATACCCACGCCGACGTTATATTTAAGACACGACGTCGACAGAGACGTCTTTCTTCGGATGGGGTTTGGGATCAATAAAACAAATATACTGAAAAAAATATTCAGGTGGCCAGCAAATTTTATTTTATATTTCGATAGGAAATTAAATTGTCTAAATCATACTAACATTTTGCAGTTTTTTATCAAGCCATTTAAAAGATAATGGCTTAAATGTCGTTTTTCCTTAAAATATCACGGTAAAAAAGCGGCGAAAGAAATAGGAAATTCTATAAATAATAGTTTACAGATTAATTTAAATGATATGATTTATATATCAGATGAAAGGTCTCGTCAGGACGAACAGTGTGATATAAAAATAATTGAATATGACTAAACTAACACGCCGTGATGCTAAAATCGTTGACAATTGAGAGCAACGCGACTTTCATGAAAAACGTCAAACATAGCCATATTTGAGACGATATTATTAAAAATGACGACAAAACAAAATTCAGATTCAAATCGCAAATATCTACAAATTTACAAATATTTGTAGTTCATATGCGTACCCTTAAATTTTTGAATAGGTCAATTCCCCTTTAAATAATTGACGTCACAGTTATTTTTGCGTTCCAAATCAGTTAATAATATAAGTGATCATGAATTTTCTTTCACTGAGAAATCAAGACATGTAATAAAGTATATATAGTTACAAATCTGAGCTCTGTAGATCTGGAATACGTATCCGGTCTATTAGATTGACAGCGACGATGAAACTCTGTTTGTTGCCGAGGTTGTCTGTACATAGAGTAGACGTATTCGTCTGAATGTTGTATAGATTCACATCTATGTTGCTGGCTGAAATAATTGATGAACTAAGTATGATGTTTGGAACAATTATCACCCTATAAAAATGCAGTTTAGAAATTGTTGAAAGTCAAAGCAGACGACTCGGGATGATGATATGACCTCTTGGTATCACGTGTAAGATGATATTGCCCATTAATGCGCGTTTAGCGGGGTAGTGGGGATATTAAGCCACTGTATTTAAACTAGCCGACATTCAACAACAAGACATGAAGTACATGCATGTGCAGTAAAAGAAATATTCAAACTGCAAAGATTCCCTATCCTACATGTTTCATATCTCGTGCGAGAAATTATGGTGGGGCATGACCCTAATCAGCACTGAGTATATATACTGAGCAAAAATAGAAACGTCCCCAACTTTACCCATAGATTTAGACACAATGAAATTATATTTCATTTAATCTTATATGCCAATACCTTTATTAAAGGCCAGCACTGTCATGAAAACAATTTTCTTTGAATCAAACTTGTGGGCAAACTTATTCCCCTTGATTTGGTTTAAACAACATTTCCGCGTCTTGTGGTTAACACTTTGAGTTAACACAGTTTTGTTATATTGAAATAAACAGAGAATCACCTCATCACCACAAAAACAGAGAAAATATATTTTCACTCATTTTGGCGCCATACAGCTTTCAAGAACGAATATTTACAGATTACCTCCCTTTATAATAAAAAATATAGTGATTTCGCAATTTGAATCAAACATGTTTTAGCAGCAACAGACAAACTTTGGTTTTTGATAATTATTAATATTGATCAGAATGATTGAGTGATAAGTATAAAATGATGAAATTGTATCTAGATTGGTGTACAAAGTGTAACAAAGTCAACCCTATGCAAATCACAGCTTAAAAGAGTGACCTTTCTATTTTTTCTGAGTATACAAGACATGACTGAAGACATAGGTAGCTATGAAAGAATCGTGACATTGTTCTAACGTGTGCCTTTAACCCGTAACCCACTAAGCACGACTATAATAGCCTTTGCGTCCCTTGTTAACCCAGGTTTACAATGTACGTCTGCTGATCAGTCATTCCCCAAACACCTCTTTGTCACATAAATGGAATGGTCTTAATTCAAAGAAAGAACAGTCCATTAGAAATATGTAGCGGGTTAAGACGCAATGTACACGTACTAATCAGTACCAATCTGAACAATTGGGGCTCGTAACAGAAAAGTGTTTAGGCAACGAATACAGTAAACATGGTTAAAAAACGTTGTTATAAATCAAGTGTGGCATTCGCAGATCAGTCAACCAAACCACGCATTCGCAGATCAGTCACCCAAAACACGCATTCACATCTAGCAGTCAACCAAAACACGGATTCACAGAGCAGTCAACCAAAACACGCATTCACAGAGCAGTCAACCAAAGCAGTCAACCAAAACACGCATTCACAGAGCAGTCAACCAAAACACGCATTCACAGAGCAATCAACCAAAACACGCATTCACAGAACAGTCAACCAAAACACGCATTTACAACACGCATTTACAGAGTAGTCAACCAAAACACGCATTTACAGAGCAGTCAACCAAAACACGCATTCATAGAGCAGTCAACAAAAACACGCATTCACAGAGCAGTCAACCAAAACATGCATTCACAGAACAGTCAACCAAAACACGCATTTACAGGGCAGTCAACCAAAACACTCATTTACAGAGCAGTCAACCAAAACACGCATTTACAGAGCAGTCAACCAAAACACGCATTCACAGAGCAGTCAACCAAAACACGCATTCACAGAGAGTCCACCAAAACACGCATTCACAGAGCAGTCAACCAAAACACGCATTCACAGAGGAGTCAACCAAAACACGGCATTCACAGAGCAATCAACCAAAACACGGCATTCACAGAGCAGTCAACCGAAACACGCATTCACAGAGCAGTCAACCAATACACACATTCACAGAGCAGCCAACCAAAACACGCATTCACAGAGGAGTCAACCAAAACACGGTATTCACAGAGCAGTCAACCAAAACACGGCATTCACAGAGCAGTCAACCAAAACACGCATTCCCAGAGCAGTCAACCATAACTCGCATTCACAGAGCAGTCAACTAAAACACGGCATTCACAGAGCAGTCAGCCAAAACACGGCATTCACAGAGCAGTCAACCAAAACACGGCATTCACAGAGCAGTCAACCAAAACACGGCTTTCACAGAGCAGTCAACCATAACACGCATTCACAGAGCAGTCAACTAAAACACGGCATTCACAGAGCAGTCAGCCAAAACACGGCATTCACAGATCAGTCAACCGAAACACGGCATTCACAGAGCAGTCAACCAAAACACGCATTCACAGAGCAGCCAACCAAAACACGGCATTCACAGAGCAATCAACCAAAACACGGCATTCACAGAGCAGTCAACCGAAACACGCATTCACAGAGCAGTCAACCAATACACACATTCACAGAGCAGCCAACCAAAACACGCATTCACAGAGGAGTCAACCAAAACACGGCATTCACAGAGCAGTCAACCAAAACACGGCATTCACAGAGCAGTCAACCAAAACACGCATTTACCAGAGCAGTCAACCATAACACGCATTCACAGAGCAGTCAACTAAAACACGGCATTCACAGAGCAGTCAGCCAAAACACGGCATTCACAGAGCAGTCAACCAAAACACGGCATTCACAGAGCAGTCAATCAAAACACGGCTTCACAGAGCAGTCAACTATAACACGCATTCACAGAGCAGTCAACTAAAACACGGCATTCACAGAGCAGTCAGCCAAAACACGGCATTCACAGAGCAGTCAACCGAAACACGGCATTCACAGAGCAGTCAACCAAAACACGCATTCACAGAGCAGCCAACCAAAACACGGCATTCACAGAGCAGTCAACCAAAACACGGCATTCACAGAGCAGTCAACCAAAACACGGCATTCACAGAGCAGTCAACCAAAACACGGCATTCACAGAGCAGTCAACCAAAACACGCATTCACAAACAAACAACAATAGCACGGATACATAGAAGCCAAGTATGCGACACCACACCCCACCACAAACATAACATGGTCGAACATAGAGGGCGACACCGCATTCACAGAGGAGTCAACCAAAACACGGCATTCACAGAGCAGTCAACCAAAACACGGCATTCACAGAGCAGTCAACCAAAACACGCATTTACCAGAGCAGTCAACCATAACACGCATTCACAGAGCAGTCAACTAAAACACGGCATTCACAGAGCAGTCAGCCAAAACACGGCATTCACAGAGCAGTCAACCAAAACACGGCATTCACAGAGCAGTCAATCAAAACACGGCTTTCACAGAGCAGTCAACTATAACACGCATTCACAGAGCAGTCAACTAAAACACGGCATTCACAGAGCAGTCAACCGAAACACGGCATTCACAGAGCAGTCAACCAAAACACGCATTCACAGAGCAGCCAACCAAAACACGGCATTCACAGAGCAGTCAACCAAAACACGGCATTCACAGAGCAGTCAACCAAAACACGGCATTCACAGAGCAGTCAACCAAAACACGGCATTCACAGAGCAGTCAACCAAAACACGCATTCACAAACAAACAACAATAGCACGGATACATAGAAGCCAAGTATGCGACACCACACCCCACCACAAACATAACATGGTCGAACATAGAGGGCGACACCACAAACATAACATGGTCGAACATAGAGGGCGACACCACAAACATAACTTGGTCGAACATAGAGGGCGACACCACAAACATAACATTGTCGAACATAGAGGGCGCCACCACAAACATAACATGGTCGAACATAGAGGGCGACACCACAAACATAACATGGTCGAACATAGAGGGCGACACCACAAACATAACATGGTCGAACATAGAGGGCGACACCACAAACATAACATGGTCGAACATAGAGGGCGACACCACAAACATAACATGGTCGAACATAGAGGACGACACCACAAACATAACATGGTCGAACACAGAGGGCGACACCAAAACATAACATGGTCGAACACAGAGGGCGACACCATAAACATAACATGGTCGAACACAGAGGGCGACACCACAAACATAACATGGTCGAACATAGAGGGCAACACCACAAACATAACATGGTCAAACACAGAGGGCGACACCACAAACATAACATGGTCGAACATAGAGGGCGACACCACAAACATAACATGGTCGAACACAGAGGGCGACACCACAAACATAACATGGTCGAACATAGAGGGCGACACCACAAACATAACATGTTCGAACATAGAGGGCGACACCAAAAACATAACATGGTCGAACATAGAGGGCGACACCACGAACATAACATGGTCGAACATAGAGGGCGACACCACAAACATAACATGGTCGAACACAGAGGGCGACACCACAAACATAACATGGTCGAACACAGAGGGCGACACCAAAAACATAACATGGTCGAACATAGAGGGCGACACCACAAACATAACATGGTCGAACATAGAGGGCGACACCACAAACATAACATGGTCGAACATAAAGGGCGACACCACAAACATAACATGGTCGAACATAGAGGACGACACCACAAACATAACATGGTCTAACACAGAGGGCGACACCAAAAACATAACATGGTCGAACATAGAGGGCGACACCACAAACATAACATGGTCGAACATAGAGGACGACACCACAAACATAACATGGTCGAACCCAGAGGGCGACACCACAAACATAACATGGTCGGACACAGAGGGCGACACCACAAACATAACATGGTCGAACACAGAGGGCGCCACCACAAACATAACATGGTCGAACACATAGGGCGACACCACACATAACATGGTCGAACACAGAGGGCGACACCACAAACATAACATGGTCGAACACAGAGGGCGACACAACAAACATAACATGGTCGAACACAGAGGGCGCCACCACAAACATAACATGGTCGAACATAGAGGGCGACATCACAAACATAACATGGTCGAACACAGAGGGCGCCACCACAAACATAACATGGTCGAACACAGAGGGCGCCACCACAAACATAACATGGTCGAACACAGAGGGCGACACCACAAACATAACATGGTCGAACACAGAGGGCGACACCACAAACATAACATGGTCGAACATATAGGGCGCCACCACAAACATAACATGGTCGAACACAGAGGTTGCCACCACAAACATAACATGGTCGAACACAGAGGGCGACACCACAAACATAACATGGTCGAACACATAGGGCGCCACCACAAACATAACATGGTCGAACACAGAGGGCGACACCACAAACATAACATGGTCGAACACATGGAATGGTCATAGGGGAAAAGGAGGCTGGGGTGGGGGGAGATGGGTGGAGGAACCACTCTGGAACGGTCAGTGCGAAAAAGACGCTGGGGTATGGGAGAGGGTCGAGGGACCACTCTGGAGAAAAGGAGTCAGTGGGGAAAAGGACGGTGGGGGAGATGGGTGGGTGATGGGGGTGGGATTAAATCAAAATATAGGGTGCATCAAACTTCGCTAGTACTACGTTTAATATTAATACTTCTTAAAAGAAGTTATAAAGTCGAACAGGGAAAAATGTAGCATTGGAGGACCACAGTCAACCAAAAACACACAAACAAACAACACTTACATGGATAAATAAAATGCAAGGTACATGACATCACAAACATAGATGGGTTGACAATAGGGCTACCGCCTTCAGGGGCGTTCCTGGGGCTAATTTAGGTATACGCACCATCGAGTTTTGGATTCGCAAATGTGCCTAACCCACCTATACCTTCAGTTTTTATTGCATATTTCGCATTTTTAGCCATTTTTATTTTTTTGCTTCTTTAATAGCCTGTACGCACGTGCGTACGTGCGTATGCCCAGGTACGCCCCTGGCCTTGGAACGGTCGGTGGCAATACAGGCCGCTGGGGATTTAAACCAGATTCTAGGGTGTACCAAACTTCACTCTTATACCTAGTATCATCGCAATAGAAATATGTACCAGCCAGGCAATATCCTCTAACAAACTAGGTAGCATTAATAGGTAATATAAGTAAAACACAACGCTGATCATGTATATATGACTATAAAAAAAACAAGAAAGCAACAAACCAAGCAAACAGTACAGTTTGCACAAATTTGGGATTTGTTCCAATTTGTTAATAGACATACACTTCTCAAAACTGCTAACTACACCGCTCACGTTTTGGGTTATATATATCGATGGGTTGAATGTTTTTCAATAAAATAAAAAGGAAATACCAATTCAATCATTTTTACATCATTTCATTTTATTTTTTTCATGGGCAATGCTAGAACTAAACCACAATAAGCAATTACAAACGACCCATGTAAACACTAAAGTCACACTTTTATGAACAAGAAATGAAAAGTGTGACTTTAGTTTTTACATGGGTCGTTTGTAATTGCTTATTGTGGTTTAGTTCTAGCATTGCCCATGAAAAAAATAAAATGAAATGATGTAAAAATGATTGAATTGGTATTTCCTTTTTATTTTATTGAAAAACATTCAACCCATCGATATATATATAACCCAAAACGTAGCGGTGTAGTTAGCAGTTTTGAGAAGTGTATACTAGTTTGAGTAATTATACAAATAGGTGTATATGTATTGAATCAGGATGTTAGAGAACGTGTGATACAATCACTATAATCAGTATAACTATACACACATATGCAAGCATACACACCACGAATGCACGCGCAACCCACCACACCCTTACCATCTCCCCCCCCCCTCCACCACACCCTTACCCTCCTACCCCCCTCACCGACCCCACACCGCCTCCCCCCACCCCACTCCACACACACACAACATTTACTCAATCGCATACTCACACTCACTGAAACATACACTCAGATGGGACATTTCGTACCTGTCGTGTATGAACTCAGCATTGAATCGGCGTCACAAAGATAATGCTCCCCGTCCGACGCAGGCCAGCCACACCGCTCATTGTCATACAGAGGGTTCACAAACTCGCAGTGCGACCACACCTTCTCGTCTGTATCCGGATCTAGCCTGTAGGTGTAACCTTTGAACTTGTAGGTGGAGTTTGTACATGATTCGAATGCGTGGACAGTTCCCGGAAGGAGAAATGGTCCAATCAGAAACGTGGTTAGATACAGTATATGCATGCTGAAATGATAGTTTGCAAGTATGCTAGTTTAAAATTCAGGTTTCAAAACAACGTGTTTGATTCCATTAAGGGATACAATACAATACAATACAATACAATACAATACAATACAATACAATACAATACAATACAAATACAAATACAAATATCTTTATTTAGCAATGAAACACACAACACATGTTTATAGCCTACACAATTATATGAAAATATGAAGATAGTGAGAACATGAACACTTATCCATATTAAACAAATAAACATGCAGTTACATTATATCAGATTTACTGAGAAGCCCATTATTTCAAAATCGCTGTAATGAAAAATAAGAAAATTTCCTTAGTTTAAGAGCATAGAATATAAATTTCGCTAAATTTACAACAATACATTTTTGACTTTGATATCATAAGCGATTCAAACGTGTTGTTCAAATTTGGCCATCGGCAATAATAAGGTTTAAGATATTTCTGTCTTAATTTTCTATAACTGGACAAACAAGCAAAAAGCGGTATTCATTTTCAATAAAATTCATATTAAAAAAATCGGCATTTTCTTTCATCCCTTTCATATCTTCCACTTTCTAATGTCTGATTTTGTTCTCCATATCAATATCTAAATAATGTGCCAAGTTAAATTCGTGATTAAAACGACAGTAAGTAACAAGTCTGTTATAATTATTTATATTTGCATACCAGCTTTGATGATATATGTCTAATATTCTGTGTTGGATGAGTTCATAGTTAAGGTGTTCTATATCATATTGATGTAACCAATATTCGTCATACCTAACGTCTCCAATATTGATTTTATATGGAATGCCCAAATTGACCCGTTATATGATATATTATTGTCTGCGTCGTGTTTTTTTGTAATTTATATATTTTCTTAGCAATAATGTTATCTCCTAATTAAAAGGGAATGTAGCGACACAGCCAAACATCTTTATTATTGAGAGTTCTGAAATACTTGAAAAAGGGTGAAAGGATTATCAAAATCGGATGATATGATCATTTGAAGTTTCTGTTTAAACGGATATGAAAGCGGCCATTTTGAGAGCTATGACATCACGGTTCTAAATGACCATATATGGAATATTTATAATTATGATTTATAGGGAAAAAATGACCGCAACTATTTGAAAAATATGTAATACTTAATGACAATAATGCTTTATATGACCAGTATTTGTTTTTATTCATTTGCAGTGATTTTCTTCGTTTTAAATGATATTTATCAATATACCATATATGGTAATATGGAACTATGACGTCATAGTTCTAAAAATGGCGGCTCCCATATTCGTTTTAGAACAACCTTTCTATGGTCGTATCTTTTTTGTTTATCATCCGATTTTGATAATTCTTTCAACTTTTCCCAAGATTTTCAGAACTCTCAATAACAGAGCTGTTTGGCTGTGTCGCTATATTCCCTTTAATCCAATACTTTACCATATTTAGTTTTCTCTTTATACAGAGCGGAACTCTACCTAGTTCACCATATAAAGCTGTAAGATTTGTCGACCTTTTTACGGATAAAATCTTCCTGCAAAACTTCGTATGTATAAGTTCAACATCTTGTGCATGTGATCCCCAAACTTCCGAACTATAATTTAATACAGATGCCACTAAAGTATCAAATAGTTTGCATTTCTCAGAAACGGATCATTCTGTTTGGTTAAAAACAGAAAAAAGATTATGCAGTGCAAACGATGCATGTGCCAATCTTTTTTGCGTTCTAAATCAATTACCGTTTTTAAAAAAGTGAATCCCAAGATACTTAAATGAATTAACTACTTCTTATGTTATATTATTTAGTATGAACTCATATTTAGTGTGACAACCTTTCTCAAAGGTCATTATTTTTGTTTTTGCTGTATTTATATTCAGACCCCATGTATGACAACAGGGGCGGATCCAGGATTTCAGCTTGCGGGGGGGGGGGGGGGGGTTGCGGTAGTGCATTGATAGGGTTAAAAAGTCCGTTTTCAAATAAAAGGATATAACAATCTGTTAATTAAACCACTCATTAGCCATTATGCGTCGAGCGAGCGAAGCGAGCGAAAAAAAAAATACTGAGGGCGTGCATCGAAATTGTTTGATATTTTATCTACAGTAACATGAACATACATGTATGATCCGGATTTTTAGGGGCCCCCCCCACCCCCCTGTATCCGCTAGTGTGACAATAAGATTCTATATCGTTCAACATAGCCTGTAACGTATCGGGAGATAAAGCAAAGACTACTGCACCGTCCCCGTAAAGAAGCATGAATATTTTAAGATCATCTATCGTAAAAATGTCTTCTAAATCAGAGTTAACATTTGATACAATATCGTTTATAAACATTATAAACATCAGAGGAGAGCTCGGATCTCCTTGTTTCACTCCGATATTGTGATTCTACAAAGTCTGATAAAGCAGACATATCGTATACATGACTTTACCACAGTGTACATAGATTTAATGGCATTTACAATTTTAAGAGTTACATTTTGGCTAAAAGCTTATGCCATAAAAGTGAGCGGACTATTCTATCGAATGCTTTTTCATAGTCGATGAAAGCACAATACAGTTTTTTGCCTTTGCAATAATACAATAAAATACAAATATACACTCTACAGTAGATTTCTTACACTGTATTCATCATCATATTAAAGAGCAGTATTGTATGCGGATTGTGCACATTATTGGTGTTTGCAAGAACCGCCCACATGAAGGAAATGGTCCAATCAGGAGAGTAGCTGAATACAACTGAGGAATGTTTCTCATATATGCCTGTGCTTCTTTCAAGCTCATATATAATGTAAATAAATATCGGAAAATTATTGTGATCCTTCAGAACCAACGAACACAAGCAATAGAAGAATGTAGCTGTCTGTTTGATGCAACACCATTCACGACTTAAGCGTTATATTAGATACGTTTAAGCTACAACGTTGCTTTGATTATTTATCCCAAATATGTACACAGAGAACAACATGCATTAACCACACCTGTACATATGTGGAGAGAACAACATGCATTAACCACACCTGTACATATGTGGAGAGAACACCATGCATTAACCACACCTGTACATATGTGGAGAGAACAACATGCATTAACCACACCTGTACATATGTGGAGAGAACACCATGCATTAACCACACCAGTACATATGTGGAGAGAGCAACATGCATTAACCACACCTGTACATATGTGGAGAGAACACCTTGCATTAACCACACCTGTACATATGTGGAGAGAACAACATGCATTAACCACACCTGTACATATGTGGAGAGAACACCATGCATTAACCACATCTGTACATATGTGGAGAGAACAACATGCATTAACCACACCTGTACATATGTGGAGAGAACACCATGCATTAACCACACCGGTACATATGTGGAGAGAGCAACATGCATTAACCACACCTGTACATATGTGGAGAGAACAACATGTATTAACCACACCTGTACATAGGTGGAGAGAGCAACATGCATTAAATGTGGAGAGAGCAACATACATTAACCACACCTGTACATATGTGGAGAGAACAACATGCATTAACCACACCTGTACATATGTGGAGAGAACACCAGGCATTACCACACCTGTACATATGTGGAGAGAACAACATGCATAAACCACACCTGTACATATGTGGAGAGAACAACATGCATTAACCACACCTGTACATATGTGGAGAGAACACCAGGCATTACCACACCTGTACATATGTGGAGAGAGAGCAACATGCAATAACCACACCTATACATATGTGGAGAGAGCAACATGCATTAACCACACATGTACATATGTGGAGAACAACATGCATTAACCACACCTGTACATATGTGGAGAGAACAACATGCATTAACAACATATGTACATGTATGGGGAGAACAACAGGCATTAACCACACCTGTACATATGTGGAGAGAGCAACATGCATTAACTACACCTGTACATAGGTGGAGAGAGCAACATGCTTTAACCACACCTGTACATATGTGGAGAGAGCAACATGCAATAACCACACCAGTACATATGTGGAGAGAGCAACATGCATTAACCACACCTGTACATATGTGGAGAGAACAACATGTATTAACCACACCTGTACATATATGGGGAGAATACCATGCATTAACCACACCTGTACATATGTGGAGAGAGCAACATGCATTAACCACACAAGTACATAGGTGGAGAGAGCAACATGCATTAACCAAACCAATACATATATGGAGAGAACAACATGAATTAACCACACCAGTACATATGTGGAGAGAACAACATGTATTAACCAATCCTGTACATATGTGGAGAGAACACCATGCATTAACCACACCTGTACATATGTGGAGAGAACACCATGCATTAACCACACCTGTACATATGTGGAGAGAACAACATGCATTAACAACATCTGTACATATATGGGGAGAACAACAGGCATTAACCACACCTGTACATATGTGGAGAGAACAACATGCATTAAACACACCTGTACATAGGTGGAGAGAGCAACATGCATTAACCACACCTGTACATATGTGGAGAGAGCAACATGCAATAACCACACCAGTACATATGTGGAGAGAACAACATGCATTAACCACACCTGTACATATGTGGGGAGAACAACAGGCATTAACCACACCCGTACATATGTGTAGAGAACACCATGCATTAACCACACCTGTACATATGTGGAGAGAGCAACATGCATTAACCAAACCTGAACATATATGGAAAGAACAACATGCATTGACCAATCCTGTACATATGTGGAGAGAACACCATGCATTAACCACACCTGTACATATGTGGAGAGAACACCATGCATTAACCACACCTGTACATATGTGGAGAGAGCAACATGCAATAACCACACCATTACATATGTGGAGAGAGCAACATGCATTAACCACACCTGTTCATATGTGGAGAGAACAACATGTATTAACCAATCCTGTACATATGTGGAGAGAACACCATGCATTAACCACACCTGTACATATGTGGAGAGAACACCATGCATTACCACACCTGTACATATGTGGAGAGAGCAACATGCATTAACCACACCTGTACATAGATGGAGAGAGCAACATGCATTAACCACACATGTGCATATGTGGAGAGAACACCATGCATTAACCACACCTGTACATATGTGGAGAGAACACGATGCATTAACCACACCTGTACATATATGGAGAGAGCAACATGCATTAACCACACCTGTACATATGTGGAGGGAACAACATGCATTAACCACATCTGTACATATATGGGGAGAACAACAGGCATTAACCACACCTGTACATATGTGGAGAGAACAACATGCCTTAACCACACCTGTACATAGGTGGAGAGAGCAACATGAATTAACCACACCTGTTCATATGTGGAGAGAACACCATGCATTACCACACCTGTACATATGTGGAGAGAGCAACATGCATTAACCACACCTGTACATAGGTGGAGAAAGCAAAATGCATTAACCACACCTGAACATAGGTGGAGAGAGCAACATGCATTAACCACACCTGTACATAGGTGGAGAGAGCGACATGCATTAACCACACCTGTACATAGGTGAAGAGAGCAACATGCATTAACCACACCTGTACATAGGTGGAGAACACCTGTACATAGGTGGAGAGAGCAACATGCATTGACCACACCTGTACATAGGTGGAGAGAGCAACATGCATTAAATGTGGAGAGAGCAACATACATTAACCACACCTGTACATATGTGGAGTGAACAACATGCATTAACAACATCTGTACATATATGGGGAGAACAACAGGCATTAACCACACCTGAACATATGTGGAGAGAGCAACATGCATTAACCACACCTGTACATAGGTGGAGAGAGCAACATGCATTAACCACACCTGTACATATGTGGAGAGAGCAACATGCAATAACCACACCAGTACATATGTGGCGAGAGTAACATGCATTAACCACACCTGTACATATTTGGAGAGAACAACATGTATTAACTACATCTGTACATATATGGGGAGAACAACAGGCATTAACCACACCCGTACATATGTGGAGAGAACAACATGTATTAACCAATCCTGTACATATGTGGAGAGAACACCATGCATTAACCACACCTGTACATATGTGGAGAGAACACCATGCATTACCATACATGTACATATGTGGAGAGAGCAACATGCATTAACCACACCTGTACATAGGTGGAGAGAGCAACATGCATTAACCACACATGTGCATATGTGGAGAGAACACCATGCATTAACCACACCTGTACATATGTGGAGAGAACACGATGCATTAACCACACCTGTACATATGTGGAGAGAGCAACATGCATTAACCACACCTGTACATAGGTGGAGAGAACAACATGCATTAACCACATCTGTACATATATGGGGGAACAACAGACATTAACCACACCTGTACATATGTGGAGAGAACAACATGCCTTAACCACACCTGTACATAGGTGGAGAAAGCAACATGCATTAACCACACCTGTACATATGTGGAGAGAACACCATGCATTACCACACCTGTACATATGTGGAGAGAGCAACATGCAATAACCACACCAGTACATATGTGGAAAGAGCAACATGCATTAACCACACCTGTACATAGGTGGAGAAAGCAACATGCATTAACCACACCTGAACATAGGTGGAGAGAGCAACATGCATTAACCACACCTGTACATAGGTGGAGAGAGCAACATGCATTAACCACACCTGTACATAGGTGAAGAGAGCAACATGCATTAACCACACCTGTACATAGGTGGAGAACACCTGTACATAGGTGGAGAGAGCAACATGCATTAACCACACCTGTACATAGGTGGAGAGAGCAACATGCATTAAATGTGGAGAGAGCAACATACATTAACCACACCTGTATATATGTGGAGAGAACAACATGCATTAACAACATCTGTACATATATGGGGAGAACAACAGGCATTAACCACACCTGTACATATGTGGAGAGAGCAACATGCATTAACAACACCTATACATAGGTGGAGAGAGCAACATGCATTAACCACACCTGTACATATGTGGAGAGAGCAACATGCATTAACCACACCTGTACATATGTGGAGAGAACAACATGTATTAACTACACCTGTACATATATGGGGAGAACAACAGGCATTAACCACACCCGTACATATGTGTAGAGAACACCATGCATTAACCACACCTGTACATATGTGGAGAGAGCAACATGCATTAACCACACCTGTACATATGTGGAGAGAACAACATGCATTAACCACATCTGTACATATATGGGGGAACAACAGACATTAACCACACCTGTACATATGTGGAGAGAACAACATGCCTTAACCACATATGTACAGGTGTGGTTAATGCATGGTGTTCTCTACACATATGTACGGGTGTGGTTAATGCCTGTTGTTCTCCCCATATATGTACATATGTGGAGAGAACAACATGCATTAACAACATCTGTACATAGGTGGAGAGAGCAACATGCATTAACCACACCTGTACATATGTGGAGAGAGCAACATGCAATAACCACACCAGTATATATGTGGAGAGAGCAACATGCATTAACCACACCTGTACATATGTGAAGAGAACAACATGTATTAACCACACCTGTACATATATGGGGAAAACAACAGGCATTACCCACACCCGTACATATGTGTAGAGAACACCATGCATTAACCACACCTGTACATATGTGGAGAGAGCAACATGCATTAACCACACCTGTACATAGGTGAAGAGAGCAACATGCATTAACCAAACCTGTACATATATGGAGAGAACAACATGCATTAACCACACCTGTACATATGTGGAGAGAACAACATGTATTAACCAATCATGTACATATGTGGAGAGAACACCATGCATTAACGACACCTGTACATATGTGGAGAGAACACCATGCATTACCACACCTGTACATATGTGGAGAGAGCAACATGCATTAACAACACCTGTACATAGGTGGGGAGAGCAACATGCATTAACCACACCTGTGCATATGTGGAGAGAACACCATGCATTAACCACACCTGTACATATGTGGAGAGAACACGATGCATTAACCACACCTGTACATATGTGAAGAGAGCAACATGCATTAACCACACCTGTACATATGTGGAGAGAACAACATGCATTAACCACATATGTACATATATGGGGAGAACAACAGGCATTAACCACACCTGTACATATGCGGAGAGAACAACATGCATTAACCACACCTGTACATATGTGGAGAGAGCAACATTCATTAACCACACCTGTACATATGTGGAGAGAACACCATGCATTACCACACCTGTACATATGTGGAGAGAGCAACATGCAATAACCACACCAGTACATATGTGGAAAGAGCAACATGCATTAACCACACCTGTACATAGGTGGAGAAAGCAACATGCATTAACCACACCTGAACATAGGTGGAGAGAGCAACATGCATTAACCACACCTGTACATACGTGAAGAGAGCAACATGCATTAACCACACCTGTACATAGGTGGAGAACACCTGTACATAGGTGGAGAGAGCAACATGCATTAACCACACCTGTACATAGGTGGAGAGAGCAACATACATTAACCACACCTGTACATAGGTGGAGAGAGCAACATGCATTAAATGTGGAGAGAGCAACATGCATTAACCACACCTGTACATAGGTGGAGATAGCAACATGCATTAACCACACCTGTACATAGGTGAAGAGAGCAACCTACATTAACCACACCTGTACATAGGTGGAGAGAGCAACATGCATTAACCACACCTGTACATATGTGGAGGGAGCAACATGCATTAACCACACCTGTACATATGTGGAGTGAACAACATGCATTAACCACACTTGTACATATGTGGAGAGAACACCATGCATTAACCACACCTGTACATATGTGGAGAGAACACCATGCATTAACCACACCTGTACATATGTGGAGAGAACAACATGCATTAACAACATCTGTACATATATGGGGAGAACAACAGGCATTAACCACACCTGTACATAGGTGGAGAGAGCAACATGCATTAACCCCACCTGTACATATGTGGAGAGAGCAACATGCAATAACCACACCTGTACATATGTGGAGAGAGCAACATGCATTAACCACACCTGTACATAGGTGGACAGAGCAACATGCATTAACCACACATGTGCATATGTGGTGAGAACACCATGCATTAACTACACCTGTACATATGTGGAGAGAACACGATGCATTAACCACACCTGTACATATGTGGAGAGAGCAACATGCATTAACCACACATGTACATATGTGGAGAGAACAACATGCATTAACCACATCTGTACATATATGGGGAGAACAACAGGCATTAACCACACCTGTACATATGTGGAGAGAACAACATGCCTTAACCACACCTGTACATAGGTGGAGAGAGCAACATGCATTAACCACACCTGTACATATGTGGAGAGAACACCATGCATTGCCACACCTGTACATATCTGGAGAGAGCAACATGCAATAACCACACCAGTACATATGTGGAAAGAGCAACATGCATTAACCACACCTGTACATAGGTGGAGAAAGCAACATGCATTAACCACACCTGAACATAGGTGGAGAGAGCAACATGCATTAACCACACCTGTACATAGGTGGAGAGAGCAACATGCATTAACCACACCTGTACATAGGTGAAGAGAGCAACATGCATTAACCACACCTGTACATAGGTGGAGAACACCTGTACATAGGTGGAGAGAGCAACATGCATTAACCACACCTGTACATAGGTGGAAAGAGCAACATACATTAACCACACCTGTACATAGGTGGAGAGAGCAACATGCATTAAATGTGGAGAGAGCAACATGCATTAACCACACCTGTACATATGTGGAGGGAGCAACATGCATTAACCACACCTGTACATATGTGGAGAGAACAACATGCATTAACCACACTTGTACATATGTGGAGAGAACAACATGCATTAACCGCATCTGTTGAGAACTTACTTCACTTTTAAACATGATTTCCAATTAGAAGAGTACGTGTGTAATATTGATAATTTTGAAAAACGTAATGCCATTGCTAAGTTTCGTCTAAGTTCCCATAGACTTAAAATCGAAACTGGAAGGTATACTAATACTCCGGTGGAACATAGATTGTGTGAACATTGTACCAGTAATTCTATAGATGAAGAGATGCATTTTCTCCTAACATGTCCTTATTATTCAGATGAAAGAACTAATTTATTAACATGCATATCTTCAGAATGTTCTAATTTTTCCAGCCTTGATTTGAATAATCAACTTATTTGGCTATTATCTTGTGAAAATATACACATTCTGAAAGTATTAGGTACTTACTTAATACAGTGTTTTAAAAAACACAATTAACCCTAATAGTCATTATAAATAATAATACATAATTACTGGTGTGATAATAGTTTAATGTACTGTAGGCGACTCTGCTCAGTGTATGTGCTCTGGTTTATTTTATTATTGTTTGTTTGTTACTTACCAATCATTGCAATCATTGTACTAAATTACTTGCTCCTTTGAGGGCCCTTAATTGGTTAATAAAATCTTGTATCTTGTATCTTGTATCTTGTACATATGTGGAGCACGAACTTTTATAATAAAATTGAAGCTGCCTTCAGTAACATCGATGTGGAAAAAACCCTCAATCCGATATGGATTTCAGAGACTGTCTAATTCCCAACTTCGTGTCATCGTTGTTCTATCTCTTTCCCACTTACCGGGCATTGAGTGATGTCCAATACCCAGAGTATGAATGTCGGAGAAAACAATGGACGTTTAATTATTCTTAAAACGTTTAAAGTAGATATCCCGCCATCAACAAACCAAAATTTACAAAATATGTACACCATTTCTAAACCTCCAGACGGCAAGGTATATATATAACTTACATATTTTGTCCAAACTATATAGATGATACAATATAAACTTGAACTAGCCAGGCCTATCCCCAAAATGTGAGCGTTAAGAGTGACCAATTCATTTTACGCATATTCAATCAACGGTATTTTAAGAACCCGTTAATAAATCTTTACTTTTAATCGGCATATATACATTATATGACCTGAACACCTGGATAGTTTTGATAAACTGTTTTGTAGTGTAATTTTGCCGTTATTTGGCGGGTCAGTTTCTTTAAAGTTTTACTTGAAAATGGCTTACTGATATTTATTGAATATTCACAATTACTTAATTAAATCCTATAGTCTTAGATCATGCCTTGGCTGCAGGCCTGGCAGATTGCCATGCTAATACAATGATATGCGCCGTTATATATCGACAAATAGTGACACAAATATTGATATTTATATCATTAGTTTACACATTACTTCATTGCTTCATCAAAATGCTGTTTTGTTAATACTTGTGATATATTGCAAATATGCTTCGCGTGTTTATGAATTGTCCATCACCATATAGCTTCATAAACCTATATTCAAACCAGATTTAGATACTTTACTAATACTATAGAGTGCTGCAATAGCACGTGGCTGGACACGTGACTGGGCACTATCATTTCATTAATTATTCATTTATTCCATAACGAAAACGGAGCAATAGAATAAAGTAATAGACCAAAATTGGCTAGTTCGTACACCTTATTGCTTTGTATCAAATGTTGTTGTTTTTCTGTGTTTTTTAAATCTTTTTTTTTTAGATCTACGTTAAATCGAAACTATTTCATAACATACATAGACTTATATTTCTTATGCTGTTATGGAGAAATATTTTCAATTTGTAAATCTTTCTATAAAGAAGAAGACAATAATAGCGGTTTATTGAATTATTTTAAAATCATTTTTTCTCCATGAAATTGAAACCATACGTATTTTCTATAACGAAAAAAATTGGTGAGGGTTTTCCCGCGATCCCTGACCTAGTTGATCCCTGACCTAGTTATTCTCGTTTATTTACGATGAAGCTAGCGTTTTTTGTTCAATGCATGTCCTCTTCTCCGAAATAACTCCGATCAAAGCGTGAAATAAGAAGATTAGACAACACATTTCGATGGAAGTCTTTTTATCGATTTTGTCATATATTATACAACTGAGTCGGACCACAAGTTATATCAACATTAGTTACGACCGCTCTCAGTGCAATAAATTACACAAAATTTACATATAGTAGGTAGTTAATCCTATGTATACTACAAATACACCTGAGAACAGTTTGGAATATAGCAACTTTGTAGTTACAGCAGATAAAAGGGGAGGGGCATAAAAGGCATTTCAGTACCGCGAGTCAGCATGAGTAATAGAGTATGGTCGCATGGAATTGGTTGATTTTAAAGGGACACACGGTAATCTTGAGTTTTATATCAGCACCTCAGTATATTAATCCTGTCAATTGTCTTCGTTATTCTACCAAATGTTTAAATATATTATTGATGCATTATAATATATAGTTAATAATATGTAAAAACAATTTGCTTTAAACTGTCCTACTAATTAATATTAATGATTGAACAAATAGAAGTAATATAGGAAAACTAACTAAGATTGCCGTGTGTCCCTTTAACATCGAGATAGGCTAAGCATACGCTATTTGTTTTGTAGTATGTCCATTTTCATCTACCTAACAATACTCTTGATTCCGATAACTGGTAGTTAGAGTACACCAGTCATTCTGACTGTTATTGTCTAGTATATGATTTACAACTGTGCAAAGACAAAGGAAATGTCAGCGACCATGCTACAACATCCATTATAAGAACTTGATAATATTTTTTTATTATGAAAATATTTTATTTTTCAATTTTCGCAATTGTACAACCACTAATATATTTACAAACAGCAATTTCATGTTTACAGAATATAAATAAACAAAACACATGTTTTATTTTTGTTATTTTAATATTGTTAATTGGCAACGGGTTTTGTTTCGCTAACGTGAAAACATTTACACAAATAGTTATTTTCTTCATCTGAGAGTTGTTTTTGATTGAAAAGCAAAATATATACTTAGCGGAGGACGAGTGAAGTGAGACGGAGCAAGTCCTTGTATAGAAAACCTGTATTACATTCATTCTATTACAACATAAACTATTCAGCATTTGATATTTCATCCAGAATAGCAACCTGGTAATTTGCATAAAGCCCGGTATTACTACATGAATTACAAATTCGTGCATACAAGATAGCTGGAATTCGGGAACCATGTACAAAACAACAAATAGAAGCTTTGGGAAAGTGTAAGGCTATGCTATTGCTTTTGTGTTGAAAGATAACGATTTAATGCTGATTGGTAAATTGCTTCACAGAAGGATATCAGATTGTAAAAATTACTGGAACAAGAATCTACCGGGTTTTTTTTTTGCCATGGCCTCGTAGCTTTTATTTAATTGTTACTACGTTATAAAACGCGATGGGGTTTAAGTGGTAGAGCGTCGGCCGTGCATGCGAAATATTGTGGGATCGATCCTCGGCCGAAACGTAAACAATTGTACTAGTAGCCCCCTGGCTCGACGTTCACCATATAAAGGATAGTGCTAGGACTGGTCGGTCCGGCGTCACGTGACTGGGTGGGGTCTCATGGCATGTGTTTATAGCTGTATCCCAGTGTTGAAGTACTATAAAGTTGAGCAATGGGCTCGCTGCTACAAGTAGACAACGTCGTGATGACTAATCGGTTTTTAAAATTAAACCCCATACATACACATTCTACGGCTATAAGGGTTGTTTCTTTAAATAAATAAATGGAGACATAATAACGTATGATGGCATTATTGACTGGAAATATGTTCAGTTCCGGTCTATCACAACGTTAGCCATCGAATTAAATGGCAGACAGTGTATGGAGCTGGCCAATCCAGTAACGATTCGCGCGGATATAATGAAGCAAATGCAGTTGAAATTAATTTTATGTATTGAAACACAGTGTGTGTGTGTGTGTGTGTGTGTGTGTGTGCGTGTGCGTGTGCGTGTGTGTGTGTGTGTGTGCGTGTGCGTGTGCGTGTGTGTGTGTGTTGTGTTTAAGTAAATGGAATGAAAGCAATGACTCTGTAACTGAATATTTTCAAATCAATTTATTTGAAATACAGTTATTAATCAAACTAATATATATATTTAATAGTTTATTTAAATACATGTTTTTTCGTATGCGTGTGTTTTTTTTAAACATTATTTCGATGGAAACATTGCTTTTTAAATTACTGTACACGAAAAAACACACACGTTAATTGTAATAAATGAAATCAATTAAATGTTTCAAGATCGTATACTAAATTAACAAAGACTGCTCGTGCACGTGCATATATACGATAATAATCCATTCAAAGTCAAACTTACCTCACCGGATGCAACATCAATCCATTTTTTTTTCAGAATTAAAATGGAAATTAAAATGTTGTTTTCGCTTCAACGAATAGTTACCTAAACTAACGTTCACAGTTAATTTGTTATATTATCACAATAAAGTATGTTAATATTTAAATATCAAAAGATAATGTTGTCCCGAGTATTTAGGTTGTCTCGGTGAAGTATTCACCAGTATTAAAGGGACACGTGGCAATCTAAAGTGTTTATCAAGTTCAGTGGATTAGGATGCATAGAATAAGTTGTAAATACTAATTTTCTGTTTAAATAAAATTTTCTCAGCTCATGTGCTAGTATTTAGATTATTTTACAATTTTCCAGGCTTGAAGATATATCAGCATATATTTATGCAGGAGTGAAATAATTTGGTGCATTTTTCCATGCAAAATGGATGACTAAGTATAACACCTCCCAGAATAAATGATCCTTTACTGACCGAATTAAGCGTGTTTTTGAAACTAAACAATCATATGAACTGTCACAATAAACTGAGATATGAATATCTGCTGTTATACAACCAATTTTAGAGACAAACGTCAAAATGTAACCATCAAATAAGATGACTTGCCAACGTCTGGCACTGTTAGGGTTACAATGAGATCATCTAAATACTGGTTCAAAATAACCTATTAAAATCACAAGTATATGACAATAATTTCTGATTGTTTTTAATTGAACTGAATTGGGGTTTAAGGCGCACCAACACATGAAAGGTTATATGGCGCCTAACAGGAATGAACATGCCAGGCTCATCCTCCATGTACATCGAGATAAAATGTGGAGAACGGGCCTAGAACCTTCTCACCCTAAACTGCAGAGTTGCTGCAAATTCTATTGTAGACAATCCATTTACGCTGCAGCCACGTTATAGCTTTTCTGCCACTGCTCTAGTGATATGAGCGAGATGGAATTTTGCTATCATTCAGCTAAAAGACTAAATATAATAATTTGTCCTTTCATTTTAAATTTGGCGTTTAATACCCATGTGATTATATACATCTTAATGCACTGTAATACAACTAACGCCTCATTTTATTTAACAAGTACCATTTTCATTTAAACATGCATACATATAACTAAATATAATTTTGGGTTTTCATTTTTCTTGGTTATTCTACCATAGATTTTGAACATAAAAATGATACCTTATAATAATCAGTAATATGCGAAAACAATTTGATTTGAACTATTCTAAAAAGTAATATGAATTATTTAAAACTTGCAAATTACGAAGAAAACGTAACGGGACGTGGCGAGTTTGTAAATAATCAAGATTGGTCTGTGTCCCTTTAACGTTGTTGAATTTTGTATTTATTTAAGGACGTAAGAGAACAGAGAGCTAAATAAATATTAAATAGTTGTTTTTATAAATTTGTATTGATGAAAGGAGGAAAGGTACAACATTTTAAAGACATATTAAAATCAATAGTATGCACATTGCTGTACTGTTGAACTTTAAAGTCCCAAGTTATTTATCATTCTCGTCTCTATTGATTCGATTTGAAATGTCAATACTCAATATATTATGGAACAGTAACATCAAGGTAGAAAAAAAATATCTTACTCTACATGCATTAAAATGTCCGTGTCTATGTTTGTTTACACAAATGTTCATGCGTCAAACAATTTTTATTTTATTTTAAATGTTAGCCGTATTTATACAACGTGATGGCGCAGTGGAGAGCGCGGGTGGGTTTAAAACCGAAGGACACAACTTCAAGCTTCACCTGTGCCTCTGTGTTTCGTCGGTGTGTTCTTGGACAAGACACTTTACCGCAGCCTGATCTGTTGGATGGGTACGTAGGCCGGATGGTCCCATGTGTCGGAGTCGATCCTCCGATCACGTTAAAGTACCATAGAAATATATTCGTTAGTAAGAGAAGGACAGGTTTCCGGATTCCTATGTATCCTTTCGGCCTCCCTCTAGGGTGGCTCTAAATAACATATACTGAGCAAAAATAAAAAGTACCCCTTTTCCTTTCCCGTATTATATAGACAACAAAACAGGACATAATAAATGATGTATATTGAATAATTAGATAGACCACGACCAATAGTCCAAACAAAATATGTTTTTGAAAAGTTCAGTACACAGGGCCCTGGGGAGTTATCCCCCTTTTTATTAAACCATGAATATTTGGTAAAAACACATTAAATCTACGAAAATTACCTAAATTTGTCCAAGACAATATTCTCTATACGTTGCATCCGAAAAAAACACACATAAAAAGACAACACCGCTTTTGATTATTAACAAGAGGCCCAAGAGGGCCTGTGGACGCTCTACTGGCTAACATGGCTCTCTCTTATATCATCAATGAAGCGAGAGACTGCCATTTATATTTTTTTGAAAGTTTTGGGCAAAATACAGCTTATCAACTAAATCAAGGGCCATAACTAAAGAATCTGGTAGAGTTTGGTAAAGATCAGATGAAAAATGAAGGCCCTACCATATTAACGAGGCAAAATATAGCATTTTTAACTAAATCAAGAGCCATATCTCCTCTGTTAATGGTCCGACTGGTCCAACATAGAGCTAAAAAAAATCAAAAAACAATTTAAAACAAAAAAACAAAAAAAAAAAAAAAAAAAAAAATTAAATACAAAATTAAAAAAAAATAAAAATAAAATAAAACAAATTTATAATATAAAAAAAGAAAGTCATAAAATCTGGTAAAGTTTCGTAAAGATCAGATGCAAAATGAAGGCCCTATCGTAAGACGAGTCAAATTATAGCATTTTTAACAAAATCAAGGGCCATAACTCCGCTGTTACTGGTCCGATCTGTCTGATTTTCGAACTTGACCGAGCTTTTATTGACATTAACAATCTGATACAGTTTGGTAAAGATCGGATAAAAAATAAAGTCTTAACGAGGCAAAATATAGCATTTTGAACTAAATCAAGGGTCATAACTCCGCTGTTACTGGTCCGATATAAATAGGTTTCGAACTTGTCCGAGCTTTCATTGATATTAACAATCTGATAAAGTTTGGTAAATAACAGATGAACAATGAAGCCCCTATCGTCTTAACGAGGCAAAATATAGCATTTTTAACTAAATCAAGGGCAATAACTCCGTTGTTAATGGTCCGATCTAACTGGTTTTCGAACTTTTTCGAGCTTTTATTGATAATAACAATCTGTGCAAGTTTGGTAAAGATCAAATAATAAATGAAGGTGCTAGAGTGTTCACAAGGCTTAATATGGCATTTTTCAGCAAAACAAGGGCCATAACTCCGTTGAAATTATTTCGATCTTGCCGGTTTTCAAACTTATTCGAGCTTTCATTGATATAAAGACACTGGCAAAGTTAAGTAAAGATCAAATAATAAATGAAAGTGCTAGAGTGTTCACAAGGCAGAAAATGGCATTTTTCGGAAAAAACAAGGGCCATAACTCTGGTGTTACTGACCCAATTCAGCTGATTTTTGAACTTGTTCAAGCCATAATTGGTATTAACAATATGTGCAAGTTTGTTAACGATCAAATAATAAATGAAGGTGCTAGAGCGTTCACCAGGCAGAGCATAGCAATTTTCAGGAAAACAACAAGAGCCATAACTCCGGTGTTACTGATCTGATTTGGCAGGTTTTCGAACTTGTCCGAGCTTTCATTGATATTAACAATCTATGCAAGTTTGGTAACGATCAAATAATAAATGAAGGTGCTAGAGTGTTCACAAGGCTTAATATGGCATTTTTCAGCAGAACAAGGGCCATAACTCCAGTGAATTTATTTCGATCTAGCTGGTTTTCGAACTTGTTCGAGCTTTCATTAATATTAACAACCTGTTAAAGTTTGGTAAAGATCGAATGAAAAATGACGGCCCTAGAGTGTTCACAAGACAAAAGTTA
>JAWPHD010017653.1:0-43543 GCA_037043455.1 Cyrtodaria siliqua | reverse complement strand
ACGAGTATCTATTGATTTTAAATGGAATTTTCAAATCGAGTTTCATAAAAAATCATGTTGACGAAAGTATTGTTTGTCTATTAATTTAGCAAACTGGTTAACAGAAGCATTATTAAAATTGTAGTATACACTTTCCAGTGTGAAATAGTGGGATTTTCATGATTAAAATAAAAACCTGTTGATGTTATTGAGGAGGTCATTGCTTGTTCCTGAGTAAGATTTAAGGTTGTGAGTATATAATAAATAGCATAGTTGTTGGTTTGTCTGTGAATGTAGGTTTTATTTTCGTCCCCGTAGTGAGAGACCTCGCTATGTTTAAATCGTACTAAATCACTCGTGAAAATATAAGTTTTCTCCTTCTCGATTGAAAATAAATCCTATATTCACTCAAACAAACAAATATCCTCTCATATAATATAAAATTATAGTCATTATCAAATAGAAAGGTTTGCTTATTTGTTTCAATTTAGTCTGTTCTGCAGAGACGGTACCATTTAAACTTTGAAATTGATATAAAAGCTTTCATCGGCGCATTCATGGGAATTATTATAAAAATTGATTAGCGAAAACGAAATCTGTCTCTACGTCAATGGAAGTCTAGCCAGTCATGAACCCGGTCAATAGGTGTGGTCCTCTCCTGCTCTCTCCTCTCTCTCTCTCTCTCTGGCACAATCAGTTCACTTCACACTCGTCCATATTTATAATATTCGACTTCGGATTTGTAGGATTGAAGTATATCCAAACGATGACCACGGGACGGACAATCTGATTGTACGCATAACGTATGTAGGACGCCGTGACGTCCAGCGTGTTTGAAAACTGCAAACTTTTTATCTTGACGAAAACCGATGCATAGTTCACGCTTCATCGAATGGACAAGTTGTGGGAATCCCACGGACGGTTTTGTACATTATCATGCATGCAATTTAGTCATTTATTTATTTATTTAAAAAGCGTGTCCTGGGAAATTAATAAAACAAAAATTTAAAACCAAATACATTGATATTTGAATAAATGGTTATAACAAAAACAAAAAACAATAAAGCAACAGGCCGTGTAGTTTGAGGATGTAGTTCGCGGTGCGTTGCGTGCGTGCTTAACATAGTGTTATGCCCGCTGTATGCCCTTTCTATTTTCGTAATCAAGTTATAACGCCATTCATAACACACAATATATGCACCTTTTCGCGAAATAATGAAAACTCATACTTTTATTTAATTATATGCAAGCAAATTTCAGCTCAAAATGGTGCGGTGATTTTATACACTAGACAAATAATTTTACAGGTCGAAGATATCCCTATGCCCATTCTGCATATTTTTTTTATGTAATGTCTGTAATGTTTCGTTTCCTTTGACCCATTATGCCATTCATGTTGTTGGTCCAAGGCAAACTCATTAAGTTCGTGTGCACACTGATATTAAAAAACGCGTTGATTGCGGGTCTGATTGGGCAGTACTTGTGTCTTTAGAGGAATAATTAGGGGTTTATCTTTACCCTAAATGAGAGGTTTCCTATTTCAATTTCACACCACCAATTCTATCCATATTATTAGTTTAGCTTTCTTTGCAAATACTCAGGGATTGGGGAGTGGGAGATTGGGCGGTTGGGGGTGCGTATATAGAACATTTATCTCGGGATGGGGATTGGGAGATGGGGCGGGTATGGGGTTGGGGGAGTGGGAGATTGGGGGTGGCGGGTGGGTGGAGGGTATAGAACATTTATCTCGTTATGAGTGTTTGATTGATTCCATTTATCACTCCATTTCATCAATGAAAGAGCGAGAGTATCGACGCAATTTCACCGTTGGTATCCGACCAAAGGCTCACCTATGTATGCAATAAATGTTTGCGTTGATTGGGACAACATAGGATATTATGGAAAATAAATGAACACATTAAGTCATTGATGTTGCAAGTTGCAATAGTAGCATTTGTTCACAAATGCAAAGGAATCCAGATTCATATACAGGTATATTGCAGAAATTCTAATACACACAATTAAGACGTTCGACTTGGATTCCATATAACAGGGTATATTGCAGAACAATACAATGCACACATTTAGACGTTCGACTTGATTCCTTTCCATAGTGATAAGATGGTCAATGCGTCAAACTTTTTAACTCTGACGTCATTTCAATGTGACCTTCACTGGACGTCATAAAGACAATATGTGTGTTTTGAATACAATACATAATTTAGTCGTAATACTAATAAATAACAACAATCATAAATGATAATGATTAATAATGATAATAATAATTTATAATAATAATAATAAAAATAAAAATAAATAATAAACAGTGTGATAATAGTTGTACCCATTTCAGATCTTAGCTGAACTGGTATTCCTTCGATAGGTACACCTAGCAGGTTTGAAGCTGGTGGGAGTCCATGCTATACAATTCTGGGTATGGCTTCAGTGCTTACGATGCTGGTGTAAACACCCATTTGTCGCTTGTACAACGGTCATAGCGGGTTTTGTTTTAAAGGCTGCACGTGCTACAATCCGAATGGACACTATGTCACACACCGGTACTGTCCGTCATATACAAAAGCGGGTTGGGGAGGAGGTTGTTCACTATTCCTGGCTAAACTTACTTGAAGTCAATGAAATCAACAAAGCTAATGTTTAGAGAGAAATTGATTGAAGACTATTACGTTTCCTCAATATGAAGTATAGGTTTTCTTAAAAAGGCCAGGGTAGATTACAAAAAAAAGAAGCAAAAATGCCCACAAGAGAAAACTTTTCTGATCAATTTATGCTTCTTATGAGACGGTGTTAATCACTCATTTCTAAATAATAAAACATTTTTAAAACCATATAAATTGGCATGTAAATTCACTGAACTTTATTCTAAACAGATATTTCTATACATTTAATAGAAGATATTTAATACTTTCTACTTTCTAATAAGAAAAATCATTATCCCTAACGATATCGGTAAAAAAAAGATCAGCGATTGGTCCGCATGCTGGACACCATTATCTTGAAGCAAACGAAATACTAAACTAACTGCAGTTTATACCTAAATGTGTTAAAACATACCGCCCGCTAGGGTTAAATGGTTGTTGTACATGTCAACTGTTTTAGAACGTTGTCTCGTCCAATATGGCTGTCAGAGTCGTCATAGGTGCATTCGTGTTCACAGCGTGTTCCCGGACACTTCTAATTCCAATTTCGATTTAACTTTCACAAACTCATACACTTACTGGGAGTTGTATTTTAACGAGGTAATATTATAGATAAGCCGAAAAGAGAATTGCCTATATTAGCTACAACAACAATATAATATTGGTATCAGTTTGGTCTCCATTTGGCACTGTTCCTGATATAATTAGCTTAAAGAAGCAAAGACACAGTTTCATACATGTACTTTAAGTTTCACCAGAGATTCGTTCAATTTTCCCATTGTTTTGGCCAATTAGCAGCAGCAGTTCCCGTTCTTTGCAGATCTCTCACATTTTGCTTAGAAAAAAACAAACCAATAAATAGTTCCTCATGTAAGAGTATTTTGAAGTGTACAATACGACGTTCAACTTCATTTATTTCTGGTATGAAATTGTAACTTCTAAAAATAATACTTCATTTTTGTTCCTATGTTTACGAGATATTAGCGTTGTGACAATTTAGTAAAGCTTCTTGAATTTCAAAGCGTAAGCTTGTCTTTTATCATTTTGTCTTGTGTTTTACTTAATATTACATATTACCTATTGATGCTGCCTAGGGGGTTTACAGGGATAAAGTTAAAGTGGAAAGCCCGCATGTGGGCTTTACTATTTCCACTATCCCTTTTAAAAATGGCATATAAGAGTGGGTTTAAATCCACCATAGAAATTGGATAAACGCACCCCACCTTCAATTGCCGAGTATACATGTCTGTCAACCCCTGTCATGTTTGTGGCTGTCGCTGCCATCTTTTCTACTATTATTCGTGTAGTTGTTGTCCGTTCGAATGAGTGGTTTTTGGATGAATGGGTTCTGTGAGTGCTACATTTCTTGTTCGAACATTGCATCTAAGGTTAGGTGTTTTGATTGCATTACTCAGAATCGAGATTTTGAGCAGGTAGCCTATCGGAATTATTGTGCACACGGCAAGTTTACAAATTTAGTTGTTAAACGTAAGATAACAGCAATAATTCTTATACCCGGGACTTGTGTGGTTCAGGTAAGACCAACTGCTTATCCCAATCAGAAGGGTAAAATCCAGAAGACATGTTATTTGTCATTTTGTTATGTTCATTAAAGGTCTTCATCATCATTTTGTAGATCTGCAGGTAAACATCGCAAAGGGAGAGTGAGTATGGAATGTGATGTGCATTCCGGTGGTTATTGAACCGTAAACTTAGAAAAACAGGGCTTACGGGATTATCGAGAAGATGAGTGATATAACAGTGTATCGTGGTTACAAATCACTAACATAGGTGGTGGGTCCCCTCCGATTCATATAACAGTGTATCGTGTATCGTGCTACCCGATCACTAACATAGGTGGGTCCCCCTTCGAGTCATATAACAGTGTATCGTGTATCGTGGTTACCGATCACTAAACATAGGTGGGGTCACCTCCGAGTCATATAACAGTGAATCGTGTATCGTTGTTTCAAATCACTATATTGGAATAAAAATGGTGTAAAAAAGTAAAACCATTATAATATGATTTTACTTAGACATTGACAGTTTGTGTTTGTTAAGCGGTTGGGG
This sequence comes from Cyrtodaria siliqua, assembly GCA_037043455.1. Taxonomy (NCBI): domain Eukaryota; kingdom Metazoa; phylum Mollusca; class Bivalvia; order Adapedonta; family Hiatellidae; genus Cyrtodaria; species Cyrtodaria siliqua. The sequence continues at coordinate 38,837 of JAWPHD010017653.1, read as the reverse complement.
AAATATGTCTATGTACAATCTTGGCATGAACAGTTAGAAAACTCATCGAGAGCAATATTTGCTAAAGAAATAGTTTTGATTTTTAATATATATTTAGTTGCTAGACATCTGTAATTTTTTAAAAATATATTAGGTATATCATTAGAAGTTTGAAAATTTGTTTAATTTAGATGACATTGCTATCTTTGTAAACAAACGTACGAAACTTAAGAAATTAAGAATTTTGGATAGAAAGATCATGTTTAAATATGAGTAAACATGAAAAACAAAATTTGGGTATTTATTTTTTTAAATTATGAAGGAAATCCACAGCCCTTTCTTGGTCTTTTGTAATTGTAAGTCCTTGTATCATGTTTCCTTTTTCTATTGCCCTGCATTATGTATAATCGTATTTTGTCCTTAAGTATTACTATATTTGTATTAACATATATGGCTGTGTATGGTTATATATATTGTGTGTATACAATATGTTAGTATATATTATGAAATTTTGTTCTGGTTTGTAGCTATTTAATATTTGCATATATATTATATATATATATATAAATGGGGAAAAAAAACATTTATACAGTGCTACAGTTTATAAAACCCAAGCGCTTTCAGCTTTTCGCCTTCATCAGGGGTACACAAACACGAAAATAACAAATACGAAACAAAAAAACACTAAAATATACGGCAGTTAAATAAAACTCTTTAAAAAAAACAACTTATCGTTTGGCAGTGTTGTAGAAACTGGTTACTTTGAACAGACCACTCTGAGTCTTTTTTTTTTTTTTTTTAACATATTTATTTTACATCGATTGCGAAACAAGTTCTTGCAACTTAGATTAATCACTCTCGATGGCTTCCTGGGTAGAACCAGTACTAAGCAATGTGGATTAATTATCTTGCTCAAGGATAAATAACGTGGCCGCGACGGAGGATCGAACCCGCGACCTCTCGATCAGGAGTTCGCGCTCTACCACTGGACCACGCACTCCACTTGGAGCCAAATGTGATACTAATAAAGAACATATCTGGTTGGATGAGGATAAAACTGTACCCTGACATTTAGTTATGAAGAGAGAGTTAAAATGTGAAAAAGTTAACACAAACCCTACCTCAAAACCTAAAATCTAAAATCGATACTGCAGGATAAGGTATAAAGCAAACTCCAAAGCTAATAAAAAAAATGAGTAAGGCTAAACAAATTAAATTAAATAAATGGAGATATTTTGATCAAGGGAAGTAACAAAAGTACTAAAAATAGAACATTGCTGGTTGAATGAAAGTAAAATTGTACGCTGACATTTATGATTAGTTATGAGGAGAGAGTATGTGAGTGAATAACCCTACCTCTATACCTAAGACAAAGAATCGATGCGTAAAGCCGAAAGCGCTTGGGTTTTTATAAACTGTAGCACTGTGTAAATGTTTTTTTCCCCATCTATTAAATTGTTCCAACATTTTCGTATCCCCTCGGGGATCCAGTGCTTTTTGAAAGGTATTTTGTAGTTGTATGTATTTTCTCACTCTTTATATATATATAGATAGTATTGTATTTGCTTTCTGATTGATATTTTTAAAAATGTATAGCTGGTTGTTAAATCTCTCATTATTTAAAAACAATGCATTATGTTACAGCACATTTCCCTTTGAGCGTTATTATTGCGTACTTACTTTTGATGTTTTAAATCCCCTGGTTGAAGGTCCGAATGCCATCAGAGCTAATTGGGGGGCGAGTCGTCCGTCTTCCCAGCTATTAACTTTTGCCGTGTGAAACGGATAGGGACTTCATTTTAAATGTATCTTAACCAAACTGTGTCAGTATCCTTATATCAATGAAAGCTCAGACAAATTTGACAGCCAGCCAGATCAGTAATTCAAGAGTTATGGCCTTTGTGTTACTTAACAATGTCATATTATGCCTTGTGAACACTCTAGCACCTCCATTTTGAATTTCATATTTTCTAATCTTGAACAGATTGTTGATATTGATAAAAGGCTACATTTTGGTTCGTTAGATCTGTAGAGCCACAATTGTTTCTCAGCCATAACTCCTAAACGCCTTAATTTATTTTTTAATAAGTTTACACAGACATATTCAGCATAATGAGAAAGTATGTAGCTTGCAAGAACCAGGTCCTCAGCGTTCAATGTCACTCTTGTAGATCAAGGTCATATGAGTTAAGATTTTGTCGCATTTGAAATTCACATTTGATGTTCAAAGATAATATTAGTCAACATCGTGTATCAGTAATACCTCCTAAGCTACTCAACGGATTTTGATAAACTACACAGAAATGTTCAGCATTTTATGAAATCCCCGGATATAAGTGCCATGTTAGTTAGCAGAGCGTTCACGTGCCCTACTGGGCCTCTTGTGTTTGAAATTGATGGCGTCACATCAGAGTTGCTACACAACTTGCACATTTGCAAATTAATATTAATAATTATTTGAATAGTTCATTGATATCACAGTGTCGAGACTATTGCACCAAAAATATATTGAAATTCATTTTAGAATATCGAAGAGAAACTGTAGGTACACGTGACAAGCGACTCCACATTTGATTACCCCTACATTGCTTTATTTGCAAGCAAACTTAACGTCAAAATACTAGTAATACTGGATTATAATAGCTATCCCGCCAACAACAACCACTTTTTACAACATAAGTACATCATTTATAAACCTACTGACGATGAGCTAGGCATACAATTTACCTTTTTTGAGAATCCAACCTCTATAGGCGCAATATAAACGGCTTTAACCAGCCAGGCCAAACCCCAGAATTTGAGCGTCGAATTAAGAGTTACTAACTCATAATTCAGTTTACGCATATGCAATCACGGGTGTTTTAAAACGCCATGAAAACAAATTAAAATTTTAATCGGCAAATATACATCAGTATATGACCTGAACATCTGGCTAGAGTTTTGATAAACGGTTTTGTATTGTAATTGTGCCGTTATCTGGTGGATTAATTTCTTTAATCAATCTAGATAATCATGTTAGAGCGTGATAATTACTTCAAGGTGTTCGTCCTTTCACCCACGATAATGGGTAGTGAGACATACATGTAGCAGTCACTTTTCCGGCCGGCGGCGGCGGCGGCGTCTGCATTTTAAATCAACTATATCTCAACAACACCCGCTGCTCGATTTCTTTTCTGAAACTTTGTCAGATGCTTTGATGGGTCAAGGGACATCACGTAATGCCAAAATTACCAACCTAGGTAACTTAGCCTCAGTTAACTTTATGTGATTGCCTCACTTTATATGTATTGTTGGAATTGGTTGACATCGCTGAACGACAAATACCAAGGTCAAAGTCTGATTTTGAGTTATGTTCCCAAACACCCCGGTTAAACCACTTAACCTCAGTAACATAACTTCGTATGATTACCACGCTTTTATTTGTTTGATAGTTGGTCATATGAAGTGTTGTCTTTGGTGGACATCATTAAAGTACAAATGTAATACAATATTTCATATGCGGTTTGCCGCGGTGGGCGAGACACCCTCAGACCAATGTTTTATTATATATGTTTGCAGACTGAACATGCATACGATATTCTTCTTGCTAAGTATGTAAATGATCGAATGGACATAATTATGGCCTACTGATTCTGAAATAAAGTTCTTCTTTTTAATCATATAGACCTTACTTCATTTCATTCAAACACCATTTGCATTGACTAATGAAGAGAAATTAGATTTCAATTTGACAATCATGTATATATGAGATGTTTTTCAGACTCAACGCCAGGACATTCAGTATATATCGAAAGTATACCTGTAATAAGTATTAACATACGTTGCAGCTTTTCGCAGGTCAACCATAAACACACACATAAACAAAGAACGGCTTTAAAGATGAATAAAAGGCAAAATAATACATTACATACAAACACAAAAAGTCTGATAATAGGCCTGCCGCGTTGAAACGGTCAGTGGCAAAAAAGGCCGTTGGGAGTTTAAACCGAGTTCTAGGGTGCAAACCTCACTCCTACCCTATTGTCATCCCAAAAATCGGGACAATGTAAATAAAGATATCCCCGCCAGGTTATAATATTTAACAAATATGGCAGCATTAATAGGCAATATAATTAAAACACATCAATGATAATGTATATCTCATATATAAAAAAAAAACTAGGAAGCGCAAAGTAAGTACTCAATGACTTAGCAGAAGCGAGAGCATCAAGAGAATAAACCGTTAAAGGTGCGACAAGACACAATTAAAGACAAATATTAAACGCAACCGTCCTATAAGAATTTAGGTAGACGTCATTATAGGGTCCACAATCGCACAATCAAAAAGCATAGTGATGAACTGTAAATGGGTCAACCACTAAACATGCAGTACATTGCAAAATGATATGGTCATAACCTCTTTTGATAAACATTTTAACAATTTTAATAAAGATTTATGAAAGTCATTAAGACCAAGGATATTACGAAGTTTGTTTATCACATCACGATAGAAATCAGGTTATAATCCTTGTCTCAGAAGGCTTAAATCAGTTTTATATTTTAAAAGCAGATCAAGGTTTCGATAATACAATTTTGCAAGGATTTTTTGAAGTTTAATTTAATGGTATCCCTGCTTGGGTAGCTTTTTAGTTATATAAATATTACGAATATTAAAGTCCTCAACACGACTACAAGCTCTAGAGAAACGAAAAAATTGAGAAACATAGACCCCATAAGAAGTAGCTCGGGGAACATCCCCATCTCAATGGGGATAATTAACAATATCAAAATTAAAATCATCTCTCGTCATAGATTTTACTAATTATTTCGCCATTTTCAATAGAGAGATGTAAATAACGTCACAATAGCAGTCAGGTTGTAATAGTCAGGTTGTGATAGTCAGGTTGTGATAATCCTTGTTGCAGAAGAGTTTTTAAATGGCTATAATAATACATGCATCCCTTTCTATAAAGAGTTATTCTCATGGTTAGGATATTTAAAGAGATTGATTGTTTTGCTGACGGATTTAAAATGAAAAGCATTTGACGAACCCACATTGAACGAAAATAATGGATCAGTCAACAATACCTTTAACTTGAAGTTCATGTACTTATGAATGATTATTATAAAAGAAGCTTGTCGCGGAGGTCTAGGACTTCATTGTTGTCCGAGCAGGGAAACGGAGGGAGTCAAATGAACGTTTTATTTATAGACATTTTTTGTTATCCAGGAAGCTGATATCACAGTACTGTTTGTCCAGGGGTGTTCGTTGTCCAGGGGCAGGAAGGGCGTATACCTGGTACTAGCATTAAAAACCGTCTATAGTGGGGCGGGAGGATGAGGATATTTTCTGGATTAGCCCAGTAATGCCTGTATAATTGGTCGTAATAAGTTGCACCACTGCAAATAACGTTTAAACCACTGCACATAAGTGTTGTTCAACTGCGTATATTAAAACATCAACCGCATATGATCGCGTTTGGAACCACCAGACATACTGGTCAGTCGTCTGACCTAACATAATGATGAACCATCTGCATAAAATAAAAATATGCACCGAATATAATGACAAAGCCACTGCATATAATGAGATGTCAGCTGCATAATGCAGATGAGCCGCATACATTGAAAAGTCCACTGAACATATTGACGAATGAACAGAACATAGTAATGTTTCAACTGCATATAATGTTGTCACCACTGCACATATAAGCATATGTACCGAACATGAATATAAATGCTGATCATAAGACAGTCATGGCGTTCCATACCTTTCGGTTTCTGGATGACATAATAACAACCCTTTCTTTTCTACTGTGGTTAATACTATCTATCCTAAGTAAAGCCAACTCAACAAAGATAACATTTCGGATACTGTCGCTTCTTTTCCTGATTTACATCTCTCTAACGAAAATGGAGAAATAAATATCAAAATCTATGACAAGAAAGATGATTTTAATTGTATGTATTATTAATTATCATCACTTAGATGGGGATGTTCCCCGAACAACTGCTATGGGGTCTATGTTTCTCAACTTTTCGATTTTCTAGAGCTGGTAGTCGAGTTTAGGACTTATTCGTACATTTTGTAGAACTAAGAAGCTACTCCATCAGAGCTACCGTTACCATAACATTTGATTTTTTTTAAAAATTTGATCTACTTTTAAAATATAAAGCAATTTAAGAACTCTGCGAACATGACTATAACTTAACTTAATTAATGTGACGTGATTTACAAACTTCGTAAGATCTTTGGTCATAATCAATTACATACAAACTTTATTAAACTTCTTTAAAAGTGTATAAGAAGAAGTTGCGACCCCTATCATTTCGCAACGCACTACGCGTTAAGATATTCCTAGTCGCAGAAGTGCTTTAAGGTTGGTGTTGTACTTCTCCAGTAGGTTTCCATGGCGGCGGTAGAACTGAGAAAGATCTACGTAGTTTGTGACTCTGCTGAAGAAGTTTACTTAAAATAACTTGATTTCGATCATTGAAGTCTATAAAATCATTACAAGCTCTAGATATAAACCCCATATGATGTGGCACGAGGTACATTCCCATTCAGGTGTGGATAGTTAACGATGTTAAAGTTGAAGTCATCTCCCTTATCGTAGATTTTAGTATATATTAAATCATTAGAAATCGAGAGATGAAGATCGAGGAATGCTGCTTCAGTATCCGAACTGTTGGTTTTATTCAACTTGAGCTCTGGTGGATAAATGTTAGTAACCATATGAGCAAAGAACGGATTATCAATATTGAGTATGTCATCTAGATACCGAGATGTATTATTAAACGCATCAATAACTTGAGCTAACAGGTGACAAACTCAACATAAAATTTCTTTCATACTCCTGTAAACTGAAAAAAATGGTTCCAAAATTATAACGTTTTTATTGAGCATTTTAAAGAGATATAAACACCTTGAATTATTCTCATTGTTTATGTACTCTAAAAACAAAATAAAATGCTATCAAAGCGATATGGAACACTGAATAATATCTTTAACAATTAAACCATAACATTCACAACGTTTATGCCATCTTTTAATACTGATGCTTTAAATGTGCATATTACTGTTACATTAGTTTGTACAGATTCATTCCATGTCTGGTTCTGTTCAATCTAATTTCATCGAATGTATTCTTATATGCAATGTTTGCCTAAAATGTATTTAGATCATGTATGCATGTACACAAGTGTCTGAATAAAATTGTTAAAAAAATCTCTTTCATAGCAGTACAAAACAAATCTGCGACAAGTGGCGCACAGTTAGTACCCATAGGAATACCAAAAACCTGCCGGTAAACAGTTTTACCGCATCTTATAAAGGTGTTATCGAGAAGTAAAGATAATGCTCTACAAACATCAGCACAAGTCCACAAATTATAATTATCAATAGGGGCGTTTAAAAAGAAAGCCCTGACAATATTACAAGCTAGAAAAGTTGTATATTCTCTTCGCTGGCTCTGCATTCAAAGTATTGATATAATGTAATCGTCAGACAATAAGTATAGTGTTGGAAGCTTTGTCTGCAGGAACTAGAACAAATTTATTATGGAGATTGTGAATACCCTTCTGAAGTTGTCGTAAATAGTAAGTAAACGGCCGTGGAAGCAGGGATTGATTTGTTCTGTAAAATAATATACGTAATTCAATTATTTCAGAGATAGTTTTGATCCAAGCAGTCAGTGCATGTTTATCTGCGTTTTCGTGCTTACACCACTTAGTACAGAAATCAGTTAAAGAATCCGCAATTTCGTTGCGACAGGCATTAACATCAATATCAGATAGGAGGCGATATTTAGGACCATTGGCAATTAATTGCTTGATCCTCTTATCCTCAATAACATCAAGATTGCCAGTGAGAATGTGTTAATCTCAATCAGCAGGATTGGATGTGTCGATTTCAAGATCAGAAACTATCTTATTTTAATTGAAAATAAGATTTATTTTTGATTTCCTATACTTGTAACATATAACAGCAGTCTCAATACTCTTGAAATAATTAGCAATGTTGTCAGTCACTCGCAAGCCATTAAATACTCCGGCTAAATTAATGAACTCGATGCCTTTATTAACATAAGTTATCTTCAAAAAATGTATTTTATGGTCAGATGGTGCATCTATATGCGGACGCAAAATATGTTGCGTGCAACTTTAAATAATAAATGCAGCCTCATATAATATGAGGTTATTTAACATTGTTCTGTACAATACGGTGATATATTTTGACTCGTACCCAGCTGACACAACCATATTGGACGAGCCGCTACATATTGGACGAGCCGCTATCAGCTGGGTACGAGTCCACATATATCACCGTATTGTACGGAACAATGTCAAATGACCTTTTTATTATATACCTATTTCTCTCGATGTAGAAATATAAATGATCTAAATTAACTTACATGTATCGTTTCTTTAACTGAAAGCATCTTTCACCAATTGTCAACACCAAACGACAACAAATATTTTCATTTAAGCGATTTATCAACGAAAGTATATAGGCGTGTAAAGCAGTTATGTGATATTGATGCATTCGGAACATTTTACCGGTTGTCGGACTTTATCGTTGAGTTTAACATGGGGCTCGTGTACTGTACAATACGGATTTAATAAAAAAAATATACGCGCGTGCTTCCAATACGGAAATATATTGTTCGGTCACATAGTACAAATGGAGACCGCTCATTCCACGAGAGAAATAGGTATATAATAATGCGCTCTACTGGGACAGTTTCATTGGCTACAGAGTGCTCAACCATAACTAAGTTCTTATACTGTCACTGTCATTGGTGGTCTCATGTTGCAGACGTCTACCTAAAGCCCAATAGGACGGTGGCGTTTGATTTTTGTCTGCAGTCGTGTCTTGTCATGCCCTCAATTGTTTATTCTTTTGTTGCTCTGGTTTTTACAAGTCATTGAGTACCTTCTTTGTGGCTTTCTAGGCTATTGTTCTTTTGTATTTATATATACACGAGCATCTTTGTGTTTTACTTATATTGCCTATTAATGCTGCCTTGTTAGTAAGAGAATAGTTCATGGCGAGGAATTTTTTATTTACACTGCCCCGTTTTATTGGGATGACAGTAGGGTAGGTGTGAGATTTGGTGCACCCTAGAACCTAGTTTAAACCCCCAGCGGCCTTTTTTTGATACTGACCGTTCCAAGGCGGTAGCCCTATTGTCAACCCGTGTGTGTTTGTGATGTCTTATGTTGCCTTTTATTCATTTTTATGTATAGTTGTTCTTTGTTTCTGTGTGTGTTTGTGGTTGATTGTCGTCCTTGAATGTTACTTTTCCAGTTCGAGTTTTATATCTATATTTACTTCCAGTTGCAGTTTCAGTAGCGGTGCATTGTTGCTTGATAGAAGGCGGCACATGTTTTGTTTGAGCTCTGTGCTTGGCCTTGTGTACGGAACCAATGAGCGTTCATTGGAGTGGTCAGATAAATACATAATTTTTCTTTCTAGTGCATTGGCATCTCTCATGGCACTTAATGCTGATTCTCACAGGCAGGTTTGTATACATTCTGTTAAATACAGCATGTGTTTTAAATACCTGGCATGACATTACTGAATTTCCTCTGTTCTATATCTTTACTTGAGTACCAAATTGTGTACATCTGAGGTGATCCCATCGCATTCTTGTCAATGTGACTCCATATCCCCTTTGTTTTCGCATCGAGCCTACCGAAGTAAAATTTCAAACTATGGGGAGTTCGTCTCACCAGTGGAGTACATGCGCTTGTCCTTGGCCGCAAGATCGTCCTCATGGTTCTTTTGCTGTGTCTGGTGATTAATCGTGGCATATTAAACGCCTGCTTCATACAACTTGGAAAAAGATTGAGGCGTTATTCATGTTATTTGGGAGTGTAACTCAACAAAGCCTCGATTGACAGGTCCACTCATACCCTAAAACTTAATGTAATGGGATTTTGCTGCATTATAGATATGTACATATCAATCATATCAACCATGGGTATAATGGCCATGTGCTCTGTTAGTCTAAACAAACCTTATTTAGTGTTTAGTTTCAGTTTACCGTTTAACGTGTATTTTGAAGACGACGTCAGTAACAATGTTCAATGTGCGTCCACACTCGACTTTCAGGTATCATCCCCTTGCGCTGCAGGAAACATTTCTGACCTGCTTTTATTCTGCTTTTGTATCAATTCTGCATAAAACACATGTCTCTGACAAATCTGTCGCCGAAAATAAATGTAAAACATATCTCACCGAAAGGCAGATCTAGGGAAAAGTCCGGATAGTCACAAAAATATGACATTTGTGACAGCTGAGTTGACAGATCGATAGCAGACGTGTTGAAATTTGACCTTAACCGCTACAATTTTTTCCCCCAAAATATAACAGGAAAACAGTGCAAATTTGTGTTGAAAAAAAGATATCTTTACAAACTTCAACACAACTTTCGGACCAGCGAGCCCAATATAGGTGGCTTTGAAGTAGAATACCGATTAAGCCGGTGCTAGGGGGCGTGAGAGATTTTGCTTCTTTCATTACTTCTCATGAACAGACTTAATAAAACCGAGTCTTCTGCTTTATTCTCTTAACTGTGTTTGTTGCTCCCAAAGGATCACCTTTATCAGTATTTATTATCAATTCAATATCAGTTTTGTTTTGACCCGTTTCGTCTGACATTTTTCTTGGTCACGTGACAATATCCCATTCAGGATCTATTTGTAGACTAAAGTAGTTCTAACTGTTCATTCATAAATAAATACAGCTGATTTTAGTCGCATATACCGCTTATGTCCAATTGGAAAAGCACAAATGCACAATAGCATTGCTGATTGCAGTCATGGATGGGTGGTGGGCAATGTGTTGTTAGAGATAAAAACATATGGACAATTGGAATTAACAATTCAAACGACCATCAGACATTGTTTGAGACGTCCATGCAAAATCTATCACTAGACCAAAACACCAATGATGATTTAAAACAGTCGTTTTATAAAGAAACCCATGACATCAACCACCACTTCAAAATCCTGTTTTAAATTTTCCCCTTCGAATCCTACGACATACATATATATATACCGGATTACAGTTTACAGAAAATGACCGAAATGCTGCCACAAAATGAATGAAAGGCAATAGTACAATACCTTTTAATAACATAGCTTTTCAAATGTTCATGGACTCCTGTCTGTTGTACTCAAGCGAAAACTCTTCTGATATGAAATATAGTGAAACAGTAAATACGTTTCGGCGAATTGGTTATCGTTTGTTCCATGGGAAAAGGTTACAATTTATGAGTAAATAACACGTTGGAAAGCTTATTTCACAGGATTGTGACACATTTAATCCTAAAGAAAGGTTAATCAACTTTACTGTTCCTGAACATAGTAAGAGAGTTAAGTAAGCTAACAAAACGCTCCGTTACATGACCTTGCATAAAGAAACATTTAAAGTAATGCTTACTGCACAAAATCGAAACTTGCTTTTGTCATAATTGTCCTGATCACCAGCTTATATGACATCAAAGCTTGCATCAGTAATAAACTAAGATGTATCAAGCTTGCCATACGCTCGCTTCGATAAATGACGCGTTTCATATCAATGATAATGTAGTGAATAAATTAGATTTCCAATTACATGCATTTTGCCACTGAAGACATCGTTTCACGCGCAAATGAATTTAATAACGCGCGTGAACAACTTTCGTTTTGAAATCCTTCGGGTTGTGCAAATAAACAAAGGTGTTATCTCGTTTGTCAATCCATTAAACTATTTGTATCTATTTCTATAATAAGTCATGAAACAATTATTATTAATGATTATTGATTATACATGTCGAAGTATCGTTGCTGACACTAAGAAGTAATCTCTCTCTCGCTCTGTCTGTCTGTCTCTCTCTCTCTCTCTCTCTCTCTCTCTCTCTCTCTCTCTCACATTCTAGAGAGACAGTCATAATATATAACGGCTAATCACCCTATATATCAATCACTTCATCATTCATGATCTTAAACACCAAATGAACAAGACTTCATTTCAGTATTTCAAATATGTGCCTTCAACATCATCACAGTTATTAATAATTGGGTTCAAATTTTAAAAATGTTTTTGATTTTGCCAATAGAAATAGATGCGTATCGTTAACAAAGCATTTTGGAATTATTTCAGAAGGGTGATGTGTAGTATTTTCTTTATTAAATGATGCAGACGGTGTTACCAGGGCAAAAATTTACCGTTTTTGTCATTTGATGTGCAATTTAAAGAAAATATATACTCAAACGTAATAAAATATTAACTAGATTGGAATAATATCATAAGGGCAGAAGGTGATATATGTGGCATGGGAAGTAGTTTTTTTATTATTCCAAAACCAACTATGCATAAACTTGTCTGTCTCTAGTAGTAGTTATTATTTATTTGACCAAATGCCTAACGCACCTCGGACGATACCAGTTTCTCTGAAACAACACTTTGATATAGTATAGTAATGTTATTTATTGAACAGACTTTATTTATAACATGGCTGTTTTGAAACACATTTTTTAATTGCGAATCAATTTCTAGATCTCACACTGGTGGACCATAACGGTTGCTTTCTGATTTGTATGCTTTTGGTTTGACGTGTTGTGCTCAATTAACGGAAGCTTTGTTAACAAAAATAAAAAGCTGGATTGTAAGTAGAAAAATATTTCAATTGTATAGTTGTGGTAAAACGGACTCGACAAAACCGAGTCTGCTACTTTTATCGTTTGTTTGTGTTTGTTGCTTCCAAGGGATCCCATTTTCAGTATTTATTGTATGGACACTTGTTCTTCGTGCTTTCGTAACGCGAAAAAAAATCTTACTTTCGACAAAATACCCCTGACCCCATATAATTAGTTTAGTATTATTATTAAATAATAATAATAGTAGTAGTAATATTTTTACTATTAATATATTTTTTTTGAGAACTAAATAAATGTGATTAATTTTTAGGATCATACTTATAATTTCCACTACACACGTCTCCAAACTTTTAACCTCTTGTCTCATTGCTGTTAAAGATCACATTAAACATGTTGTGGTAAAGCTTAAGACAACTCTGGGATTAATTTATTTTGGTCAATTAAACATTCAGGAGTCGTTTATGATAAAATGTGCAATAAGTTTCATCTATAAGTAATTATAACGTTTCAAAACTATATACAACCTTTGCACATCGCCTTATCAAAGACAACTTATTGCTCTTATTTAAAGGGACACACTCTTGAAGTTTTTATCTAGCATCAACATTAGCCTCTCGATTTATTAATTCTGTATCATTTTGACTTTAAATATGTTTGCATATATTTAAATACAATTGATTTTTTCAACTTTTGTTCGTGAAATGTATTCAGCAGTTAGTAATATGCAAAAACAAATTGCTGAATACTATTCTTATAAATGATATTAGTGTTAATTCGTGTTCCTTTAACAAATCTTTCGATAGAGAAAATCAAAGTACTGAAAGTACTGAGAATGCAAGGTTTGATAGGAACTTAAAGACTGTATAAATATTTGCACGATTGCTAGCATTTAAAATTTCCATAAATTTCACATAGTTTTAGCCAAATTCGCGATCTTGGGCGACCTACAAAAATCTTAGAGGGTCGATCCATTCCAAACATATAATATTTGATAAATTTTCATTAAACTGTTTCAAATGTAGACTATAATATTATTTTATAAAATTGCTGATGGATAAACAGATTTGTAACAATAACAAGATTTCTATATATACTATATTCCAACAGAATAACAATCCAGTGGTGTCTGAAAACTCAGATAAATGTGGAGCGTGACACTTGTTGTGAATGAATACTGATAACCTGGAGCTTGACACATGTTATGAATCAAAACTCAGATAATCTGAAGCTTGATACAATACATGTTATGAATAAAAACTCAGGTAATCTGGAAATTGAAATGAATGAAAAGACTTTGATCAGAACCTGGTCAAACACTGGCTTTCAAATTAGGGCTGGCGTGGCGCAGTCGGTAGTGCGGCGGATTTGTAACCGGAGGCCCCGGGTTCAATCCTCCGTGGTGCCACTGAGTTCCATCGGTGTGTTCTTGGGCAAGACACTTTCCCCTAGCCTCGTCCGTTGGATGGGGACGTATACCGGGCGGTCCCGTGTATCGGTCTATCCTCCGAGCACGTTAAAGAACCATAGGAATCTATTCGATAATAAGAGTAGGGCAGGTTCCCGGATTCCTATGTATCCTTCCCCTCTCTCTGGGGCGGCTCTAAATAACCTATACTGTGTTGATGAGCCGTTAAACAACATTCAATTCAATTCAAATTAGATGACGTCATGACGTCACAGCAGTCGGTGATGTGGCCATTTTTAGTTCTTAAAACTGTCAGCGTTGACTGAGACACTGATTGATTTTATAGTAAAACAACTTAACAAATGCGATCAGTGAAAAAAAAACGGTTTTTAATAATATTGTGACGTCATTGACGTCAAGACTTCATGATGTAGAAACACGTGTTAACGTTCTTAATACAACTAGACCCTGAACTCTACAATCTATGAAAGTTTTGATCAAATCCAATCTTAAATACAGAATATATAACAATAACAAGATGTCTATATATACTATATCCCAACAGAATAACAATCCAGTGGTGTCTAATTTCTAAACATGTTTCTTTATTTCATCTTATCAATAATAATATTTCACTGACATCGTGAATCACTAAAACCCTTTTGAAATAGTTGTTACTATATACAAGTATACATACTAAATATATTGAAACAACTATAAATATATTGAAACAACTCTTCCCCCGGAAATCTCGTTTAATTTGGGCTCTTTGCGCGAATATAACACTGTCAAGCGAAGTTGCGTGTGACGTCACATCGTGTTTCTCCTTGATGAGGAAACACCTTGCAAAAACTCGCTTGAAAAAAAATCTCCCACAACTCATACATGTACATAATGAGATTTACTTGTTTATTTGCATTATAGTTGTTTTCAGCATCCTATACGTTCGTCTAGCATAGATCAGCATGCATGTACGACTTGAAGCCTCGATTTATGAGGAAAAAAATGTAGGTTATCCGCCAGATGGCGATGAGGAGGCGCCAAAATCAATTACTATGAATGCAAGTTGATACTTGTAATCAAAAAATCTACAGTTTTGGCCTGTATCATTATTAAAGCTAAATCGCAGTTTGGGCAAATTGCCTTATCGTTTGATGATTTACCGAGAAGTTTATGAAGCACCCATTTTCATATTAGATACTATTTTCGTCAGGTATGGAACATCGGTTTATAGACAAATTGTTTGTATCCCTATGTGCACGAACTGCCACCTCTTGTCGCAGATTTGTTTTTGTATTGCTATGAAAAATATTTCTGGTTAAGTCTTTCACAAGATACACTGGCAGATGCAATTGAAGCCTTTAATGACCCCTCTCGGATGACATATTGAACATTGGCAATCCTTCTTTTCTTGATTTACAGTTCTCTATTGAAAATGAAAACATAATTAGTCAAATCTATGACAAGAGAGATAATTTTAATTTTAATATTCATTTAGATGGGGATGTTAATGGGGATGTTAATGGGGATATTACCCAAGCTACATCTTATGGGGGTCTATGTTTCTCAACTTATTCGTTTTTCTAGAGCTTGTAGTCGAGTTGAGGAACTAAGAAGCTACTCAACCAGGGTACCGTAACCATGAACTTCGAAAAACCTTTGCACAATTGGATTATCGTAACACTGATATAATTTTAAAAGTAATTTAAGAACTCTTCTGTGGCAAGAACTATCACAACCTGACTTCTGTGGTGATGTGAATAACACACTTCGTCAGATCCTTGGTCAGGATCACTTTCATACAATTAAACTTGTTACAAAAAGACGTTTAAAAAACGGGTATGACCATGCCATTTTACATATTGTGGACGCCATATTGTGGACACCATGATGATATATCCGTAATTCTGAAAAGGATAGTGACGTTTAATGTGCAAAACGCCGGTTTAATGCCTTCAGTCGCGTCTTTTCGTGCCATTAATAGTTTATTTATCGTGTTATTTTCGTGTTGCTCTGGCTTCTGTAAGTCAACGATTACTTTCTTTGTGCTTTTCTATGTGTTTTTGTTTATCCATATATATATAAATGAATATTTTTGTGTTTCAATTAGATTGCCTATTCTAATACACCCGCACTATATAGCCTAGTTTAAAATTTCTCGTTATATTTAACGATATATCACTGTAATTTTTGCAACGTTAGGAGAGTGAGCAAGGCAGATTTCATCTTCGAAATTTGTTTATCGAAGGGAGGTCCCATTAGGGCGCTCAACAAGCGGGTTGCCACCGGGTGCTGCGACACACACAAAGCACTGGTGCGATGGCGGAAGTTATCAGCCGGTTGAAAAACACTGATGATATTGAAACGCCGGCCCTGTGTCCTATCAGAGTCCAGATACGTGTATCTGTTTTCTTGGTTCATTCAGTGTTAACGATTGTTAGGCGGACACATATAAAAAAAAAAAATTGTCAGGAAATGGAAACATAATAACCAGTTACTTTTTTATAAATGTGAAATGCCAGTTGCCAGGTGGATATTTCATGTCTAAATAAATATAAAAAGCAGACAGGCGTTGTTTAATTTATATGACAAAGAAATATTTAGATCTATGTGATTAAACTGTATCTAGTCAGTTGTCACCTATTTAAAATGCCAATCCATTATATATTTGTAAGTTTATTGAAAAATTACCCAATCGGACGTCGTCTGTTTTGAAATGACCGCGTCAAGCTATTTATACGGCACAGCCGTGTGACGTCATGTCCGCATTTCAAAACGAGGCAACCGTCATGGCGCACTCCATATAAATTTGCGCGGTCACGAATTGGCATTTTAAAACAGTGATATTACAATAAATACGCAATGGTGATTAAATCATTGGATTAACTTGTATTTTACGGATTATAATATGAACTAAGATAAAATCTTAAATCGAACTCGGACATTTACTTATTACCATTGTTTAAAGTAAAGGGCATATTACATCTAGCAACAAAAACAAAACAAAATATGTATTAAACACAAAGAAAGCTAGACATTATATGGTCTAAAATAAATTGGAGTGTCTAAAAATAAATGACCAATCTAACAACATATTGTCGTAATTGAAGAGTTTGATTCAAAAATTGTACTCATTTGACATTTTAAAAGTGAATGCGTCCTATTTGCCATACGATTGGTACCATCATGCATACCGTAGAACCAACTGGTACCCCGTTGTAACGTAGAGTAATCAGGGAAACAGCTTACTAACCATTCGGCGGATACATTTAGAATTAGCAAGAGGCGTATAGGCAATTTCGAATCCAGTGTATTTATGTCCATGCACCCACCAGAAAAGTAAATGTACGGTAATTGGTATTGTTTAAAAGAACACACTGGCACTGGAATGAGCCAGACAAACGAACGTGTTTGTAAAGCAATTTCATAATTAAGTTTAATTCATAATTTAAATATAATCACCATTGACTATGAACACATTTTTTTCGGAAGATTTGTGGAATGAAAATGGTATAGACCTACTTTATGAGATTGATAAATAAGTCATGGCTTTAATATCAAAAGGCATGTTACTGTGATGAATGCATTTATAAGACAAATATGACATACAAGCACCCGTTATAATAAACTATGTATTGCAACGTCATGCTTAACAAATAAAAATGAACAATGTCAAAAGCCAATCATTAATATTATTTTTTATCAAAATGTTTTTTCACTTTAAAGAGAAAGCTCGAATTAAAAGTAACAAATTGGCCTAATTGCATTATACTGGAATTATGCAGCTGATCACAAAGTTTAACATGTACATTTTTAAGGATTCAAAATGTTTGATAATCATCCAATGAGGCATTATTACATCCAAATATATATGATACACTTATAAAGCAATAATTGGACCAAAAAACAAGGCAGGTCACATCTACCGTAAATATTGATCTTTAGTTTTTACCTGTCAATAATATCTATACACTGCGTCCTTATGTTCTGGCAATATAATTATTAGTGTGTAGATTTAGCCACTGGGCTTTGATGTCAAGACATAAAAAACTTGTATATTGAATATCGTTAATCTTAAACAAAGCAATGTAAAATCACTGTATACTCTTTAAAACCCAACTCAACATTTAATAATGACATTCAGAGCCCCAGATAAGGCGTTATTATGCATTAAAATTCAAGAAAAACGCGTAAGAAATTAAAACTGTGCGGCAAAAATGCATTAGAAATTGACGAAACGGCAAATCCCTTCTGTACTTACTTTTCTTACAGGCATGCCGTTATCATATGCTAAACAAAATGGTTAAATATGCGCAACAAAAATGGCACTTCATCTTAATTTGAAGTGACATCTCGTAAAAAGCATCCAAACGGATAAACTTAAGTTAAAATACTTCTACATTTTGCATATAAATGCCAATTGTATCGGTGTCAGTAATCTATTCTGTTATGGAAACAGTTTCAATTAACGCTGTGGATGGCATATTGAGTACCTTAAAGGTAAAACAACATTGAATCAGTTGTCTATGAAATGTTAATAAAACCACAGTATACTGATCATGGGTTCAATGATACTAAGTTCAGTGTTGAAAAATATTACATTTCATTTCATTTAGCATTGACACAGGCTAACTATCATATTGCAATAAAAAGACTTATTCTAATTTAAGCATTGAGTTAAAAATATACCCATTGAAATGCTGATTTCAGCATTGGCTTTGAATTCAGGGGTTAAAATACACTTTAGATGAAAACCTTATCTGCAGCTCTGCAGTGACTTGCTATCCAAAATTATGAATTGTTTGTTTTAAGATGTAAAATAACTGCTAGTTTCTGGACTGACGTACAAAAGCACCAAATTTTCCTGAAACATGTCAAGTGTGTGTTTTATATTTCTGTGTATTTTTAAAAGGGTCCTCAAAGGTTCGTGAATCCTTAAATGTATTAGGATTATATGCACACCGAATTACCGCACAGCGGATGAAGTCCTGAAAATCAGCAGGGCACCTGCCGAATATCAGTGATCAATTTGAAAAATTCGAAATGACGTCAGTATGGTGAGATAACAAGTCATATTGTTTAGGTGTAGTACATGTAGTGAGATGACAACAGTCATACTGTTTAGGTGTAGTAGTGAGATGACTACAGCCATACTGTTTAGATGTAGTAGTGAGATGACAACAGTCATACTGTTTAGTTGTAGTAGTGAGATGACAACAGTCATACTGTTTAGTTGTAGTAGTGAGATGACTACAGTCATACTGTTTAGGTGTAGTAGTGAGATGACTACAGTCATACTGTTTAGGTGTAGTAGTGAGATGACAACAGTCATACTGCTTCGATGTAGTTGTGAGATGACTACAGCCATAATGTTTAGATGTAGTAGTGAGATGACAACAGTCATACTGTTTAGTTGTAGTAGTGAGATGACTACAGTCATACTGTTTAGTTGTAGTAGTGAGATGACGACAGTCATACTGTTTAGTTGTAGTAGTGAGATGACAACAGTCATACTGTTTAGATGTAGTAGTGAGATGACAACAGTCATACTGTTTAGATGTAGTTATTGAGATAACAAGTCATACTGTTTAGTTGTAGTAGTGAGATGACTACAGTCATACTGTTTAGATGTAGTAGTGAGATGACAACAGTCATACTGTTTAGATGTAGTAGTGAGATGACTACAGCCATACTGTTTAGGTGTAGTAGTGAGATGACAACAGTCATATTGTTTAGATGTAGTAGTGAGATGACTACAGTCATACTGTTTAGATGTAGTAGTGAGATGACAACAGTCATACTGTTTAGATGTAGTAGTGAGATGACTACAGCCATACTGTTTAGGTGTAGTAGTGAGATGACAACAGTCATATTGTTTAGATGTAGTAGTGAGATGACAACAGTCATACTGTTTAGATGTAGTTATTGTGATAACAAGTCATACTGTTTAGTTGTAGTAGTGAGATGACAACAGTCATACTGTTTAGATGTAGTAGTGAGATGACAACAGTCATATTGTTTAGATGTAGTAGTGAGATGACAACAGTCATACTGTTTAGATGTAGTTATTGAGATAACAAGTCATACTGTTTAGTTGTAGTAGTGAGATGACAACAGTCATACTGTTTAGATGTAGTAGTGAGATGACAACAGTCATACTGTTTAGATGTAGTAGTGAGATGACAACAGTCATATTGTTTAGATGTAGTAGTGAGATGACAACAGTCATACTGTTTAGATGTAGTTATTGAGATAACAAGTCATACTGTTTAGTTGTAGTAGTGAGATGACAACAGTCATACTGTTTAGATGTAGTAGTGAGATGACAACAGTCATATTGTTTAGATGTAGTAGTGAGATGACAACAGTCATACTGTTTAGATGTAGTTATTGAGATAACAAGTCATACTGTTTAGTTGTAGTAGTGAGATGACAACAGTCATACTGTTTAGATGTAGTAGTGAGATGACTACAGTCATACTGTTTAGATGTAGTAGTGAGATGACAACAGTCATACTGTTTAGATGTAGTAGTGAGATGACTACAGCCATACTGTTTAGGTGTAGTAGTGAGATGACAACAGTCATATTGTTTAGATGTAGTAGTGAGATGACAACAGTCATACTGTTTAGATGTAGTTATTGAGATAACAAGTCATACTGTTTAGTTGTAGTAGTGAGATGACAACAGTCATACTGTTTAGATGTAGTAGTGAGATGACAACAGTCATACTGTTTAGATGTAGTAGTGAGATGACTACAGCCATACTGTTTAGATGTAGTAGTGAGATGACTACAGCCATACTGTTTAGGTGTAGTAGTGAGATGACAACAGTCATATTGTTTAGATGTAGTAGTGAGAAGACTACAGTCATACTGTTTAGATGTAGTAGTGAGATGACAACAGTCATATTGTTTAGGTGTAGTAGTGAGATGACTACAG
The DNA here is from genome assembly GCA_037043455.1 of Cyrtodaria siliqua. Classification (NCBI taxonomy): domain Eukaryota; kingdom Metazoa; phylum Mollusca; class Bivalvia; order Adapedonta; family Hiatellidae; genus Cyrtodaria; species Cyrtodaria siliqua. The sequence continues at coordinate 17,884 of JAWPHD010017653.1, read as the reverse complement.
TCATACTGTTTAGTTGTAGTAGTGAGATGACAACAGTCATATTGTTTAGTTGTAGTAGTGAGATGACTACAGTCATACTGTTTAGATGTAGTAGTGAGATGACAACAGTCATACTGTTTAGATGTAGTAGTGAGATGACTACAGCCATACTGTTGTTAAGATGTAGTAGTGAGATGACGACAGTCATACTGTTAAGTTGTAGTAGTGAGATGACAACAGTCATACTGTTTAGTTGTAGTAGTGAGATGACGACAGTCATACTGTTTAGTTGTAGTAGTGAGATGACGACAGTCATACTGTTTAGATGTAGTAGTGAGATGACTACAGTCATACTGTTTAGTTGTAGTAGTGAGATGACAACAGTCATACTGTTTAGATGTATTAGTGAGATGACATCAGTCATACTGTTTAGATGTAGTAGTGAGATGACAACAGTCATACTGTTTAGATGTAGTAGTGAGATGACAACAGTCATACTGTTTAGTTGTAGTAGTGAGATGACGACAATCATACTGTTTAGATGTAGTAATGAGATGACAACAGTCATACTGTTTAGGTGTAGTAGTGAGATGACAACAGTCATACTGTTTAGATGTATTAGTGAGATGACATCAGTCATACTGTTTAGATGTAGTAGTGAGATGACAACAGCCATACGGTTTAGATGTAGTAGTGAGATGACAACAGTCCTATTGTTTAGGTGTAGTAGTGAGATGACAACAGTCATACTGTTTAGGTGTAGTAGTGAGATGAAAACAGTCATACTGTTTAGATGTAGTAGTGAGATGACATCAGTCATACTGTTTAGGTGTAGTAGTGAGATGACAACAGTCATACTGTTTAGGTGTAGTAGTGAGATGACAACCGTCATACTGTTTAGATGTATTAGTGAGATGACATCAGTCATACTGTTTAGATGTAGTAGTGAGATGACAACAGTCATACTGTTTAGATGTAGTAGTGAGATGACAACAGTCATACTGTTTAGTTGTAGTAGTGAGATGACGACAGTCATACTGTTTAGATGTAGTAGTGAGATGACAACAGTCATACTGTTTAGGTGTAGTAGTGAGATGACAACAGTCATACTGTTTAGGTGTAGTAGTGAGATGACAACAGTCATACTGTTTAGGTGTAGTAGTGAGATGAAAACAGTCATACTGTTTAGGTGTAGTATTGAGATGAAAACAGTCATACTGTTTAGGTGTAGTAGTGAGATGACAACAGTCATACTGTTTAGATGTAGTTGTGAGATGACAACAATCATACTGTTTAGGTGTAGTAGTGAGATGACAACAGTCATACTGTTTAGTTGTAGTAGTGAGATGACAACAGGCATACTGTTTAGATGCAGTAGTGAGATGACAACAATCATACTGTTTAGATGTAGTAATGAGATGACAACAGTCATACTGTTTAGATGAAGTAATTAATGAGATGACAACAGTCGTACTGTTTAGGTGTAGTAGTGAGATGACGACAGTCATACTGTTTAGGTGTAGTAGTGAGATGACGACAGTCATACTGTTTAGATGTAGTAATGAGATGACAACAGTCATACTGTTTAGGTGTAGTAATGAGATGACGACAGTCATACTGTTTAGATGTAGTAGTCAGATGACAACAGTCATACTGTTTAGATGTAGTAGTGAGATGACAACAGTCATACTGTTTAGATGTAGTATTGAGATGACAACAATCATACTGTTTAGATGTAGTAATGAGATGACAACAGTCATACTGGTTAGATGTAGTAGTGAGATGACAACAGTCATACTGTTTAGATGTAGTAATGAGATGACAACAGTCATACTGTTTAGATGTAGTTGTGAGATGACAACAGTCAAACTGTTTAGATGTAGTAGTGAGATGACAACAGTCATACTGTTTAGATGTAGTTGTGAGATGACAACAGTCATACTGTTTAGATGTAGTAGTGAGATGACAACAGTCATATTGTTTAGATGTAGTAATGAGATGACAACAGTCATACTGTTTAGATGTAGTAATGAGATGACAACAGTCATACTGTTTAGGTGTAGTAGTGAGATGACAACAGTCATACTGTTTAGATGTAGTAGTGAGATGACAACAGTCGTACTGTTTAGATGTAGTAGTGAGATGACAACAGTCATACTGTTTAGGTGTAGTAGTGAGATGACAACAGTCATACTGTTTAGGTGTGGTTGTGAGATGACTAGTCATACTGTTTAGGTGTGGTTGTGAGATAAAAACAGTCATACTGTTTAGTTGTAGTAGTGAGATGAAAACAGTCATACTGTTTAGATGTAGTAGTGAGATGACAACAGTCATACTGTTTAGTTGTAGTAGTGAGATGACAACAGGCATACTGTTTAGATGTAGAAGTGAGATGACAACAGTCATACTGTTTAGTTGTAGTAGTGAGATGACAACATGCATACTGTTTAGGTGTAGTAGTGAGATGACAACAGTCATACTGTTTAGATGTAGTAGTGAGATGACAACAGTCATACTGTTTAGATGTAGTTGTGAGATGACAACAATCATACTGTTTAGGTGTAGTAGTGAGATGACAACAGTCATAATGTTTAGTTGTAGTAGTGAGATGACAACAGTCATACTGTTTAGATGTAGTAGTGAGATGACGACAGTCATACTGTTTAGATGTAGTAGTGAGATGACAACAGTCATACTGTTTAGGTGTAGTAGTGAGATGACGACAGTCATACTGTTTAGATGTAGTAATGAGATGACAACAGGCATACTGTTTAGGTGTAGTATTGAGATGAAAACAGTCATACTGTTTAGGTGTAGTAGTGAGATGACAACAGTCATACTGTTTAGATGTAGTAGTGAGATGACGACAGTCATACTGTTTAGATGCAGTAGTGAGATGAAAACAATCATACTGTTTAGATGTAGTAATGAGATGACAACAGTCATACTGTTTAGATACAGTAATTAATGAGATGACAACAGTCGTACTGTTTAGGTGTAGTAGTGAGATGACGACAGTCATACTGTTTAGGTGTAGTAGTGAGATGACAACAGTCATACTGTTTAGATGTAGTAATGAGATGACAACAGTCATACTGTTTAGGTGTAGTAGTGAGATGACGACAGTCATACTGTTTAGATGTAGTAGTCAGATGACAACAGTCATACTGTTTAGATGTAGTAGTGAGATGACAACAGTCATACTGTTTAGATGTAGTATTGAGATGACAACAATCATACTGTTTAGATGTAGTAATGAGATGACAACAGTCATACTGGTTAGATGTAGTAGTGAGATGACAACAGTCATACTGTTTAGATGTAGTAATGAGATGACAACAGTCATACTGTTTAGATGTAGTTGTGAGATGACAACAGTCATACTGTTTAGATGTAGTAGTGAGATGACAACAGTCATACTGTTTAGATGTAGTTGTGAGATGACAACAGTCATACTGTTTAGATGTAGTAGTGAGATGACAACAGTCATATTGTTTAGATGTAGTAATGAGATGACAACAGTCATACTGTTTAGATGTAGTAATGAGATGACAACAGTCATACTGTTTAGGTGTAGTAGTGAGATGACAACAGTCATACTGTTTAGATGTAGTAGTGAGATGACAACAGTCGTACTGTTTAGATGTAGTAGTGAGATGACAACAGTCATACTGTTTAGGTGTAGTAGTGAGATGACAACAGTCATACTGTTTAGGTGTGGTTGTGAGATGACTAGTCATACAGTTTAGATGTAGTAGTGAGATGAAAACAGTCATACTGTTTAGTTGTAGTAGTGAGATGAAAACAGTCATACTGTTTAGATGTAGTAGTGAGATGACAACAGTCATACTGTTTAGATGTAGTAGTGAGATGACAACAGTCATACTGTTTATATGTAGTAATGAGATGACAACAGTCATACTGTTTAGGTGTAGTAGTGAGATGACAACAGTCATACTGTTTAGATGTAGTAGTGAGATGACGACAGTCATACTGTTTAGGTGTGGTTGTGAGATGACTAGTCATACAGTTTAGATGTAGTAGTGAGATGACAACAGTCATACTGTTTAGGTGTAGTAGTGAGATGCCAACAGGCATACTGTTTAGATGTAGTTGTGAGATGACAACAGTCATACTGTTTAGATGTAGTAATGAGATGACAACAGTCATACTGTTTAGGTGTAGTAGTGAGATGACGACAGTCATACTGTTTAGATGTAGTAGTCAGATGACAACAGTCATACTGTTTAGATGTAGTAGTGAGATGACAACAGTCATACTGTTTAGATGTAGTATTGAGATGACAACAATCATACTGTTTAGATGTAGTAGTGAGATGACAACAGCCATACTGTTTAGATGTAGTATTGAGATGACAACAATCATACTGTTTAGATGTAGTAATGAGATGACAACAGTCATACTGTTTAGATGTAGTAGTGAGATGACAACAGTCATACTGTTTAGATGTAGTATTGAGATGACAACAATCATACTGTTTAGATGTAGTAGTGAGATGACAACAGTCATACTGTTTAGATGTAGTATTGAGATGACAACAATCATACTGTTTAGATGTAGTAATGAGATGACAACAGTCATACTGTTTAGATGTAGTAGTGAGATGACAACAGTCATACTGTTTATATGTAGTAATGAGATGACAACAGTCATACTGTTTAGGTGTAGTAGTGGGATGACAACAGTCATACTGTTTAGTGTAGTAGTGAGATGACAACAGTCATACTGTTTAGATGTAGTAATGAGATGACAACAGTCATACTGTTTAGGTGTAGTAGTGAGATGACGACAGTCATACTGTTTAGGTGTAGTAGTCAGATGACAACAGTCATACTGTTTAGATGTAGTAGTGAGATGACAACAGTCATACTGTTTAGATGTAGTATTGAGATGACAACAATCATACTGTTTAGATGTAGTAATGAGATGACAACAGTCATACTGGTTAGATGTAGTAGTGAGATGACAACAGTCATACTGTTTAGATGTAGTAATGAGATGACAACAGTCATACTGTTTAGATGTAGTTGTGAGATGACAACAGTCATACTGTTTAGATGTAGTAGTGAGATGACAACAGTCATACTGTTTAGATGTAGTAGTGAGATGACAACAGTCAAATTGTTTAGATGTAGTAATGAGATGACAACAGTCATACTGTTTAGATGTAGTAATGAGATGACAACAGTCATACTGTTTAGGTGTAGTAGTGAGATGACAACAGTCATACTGTTTAGATGTAGTAGTGAGATGACAACAGTCCTACTGTTTAGATGTAGTAGTGAGATGACAACAGTCATACTGTTTAGGTGTAGTAGTGAGATGACAACAGTCATACTGTTTAGATGTAGTAGTGAGATGACTACAGCCATACTGTTTAGGTGTAGTAGTGAGATGACAACAGTCATATTGTTTAGATGTAGTAGTGAGATGACAACAGTCATACTGTTTAGATGTAGTTATTGAGATAACAAGTCATACTGTTTAGTTGTAGTAGTGAGATGACAACAGTCATACTGTTTAGATGTAGTAGTGAGATGACAACAGTCATACTGTTTAGATGTAGTAGTGAGATGACTACAGCCATACTGTTTAGGTGTAGTAGTGAGATGACAACAGTCATATTGTTTAGATGTAGTAGTGAGATGACTACAGTCATACTGTTTAGATGTAGTAGTGAGATGACAACAGTCATATTGTTTAGGTGTAGTAGTGAGATGACTACAGTCATACTGTTTAGTTGTAGTAGTGAGATGACAACAGTCATATTGTTTAGTTGTAGTAGTGAGATGACTACAGTCATACTGTTTAGATGTAGTAGTGAGATGACAACAGTCATACTGTTTAGATGTAGTAGTGAGATGACTACAGCCGTACTGTTGTTTAGGTGTAGTAGTGAGATGACAACAGTCATATTGTTTAGATGTAGTAGTGAGATGACTACAGTCATACTGTTTAGTTGTAGTAGTGAGATGACAACAGTCATACTGTTTAGATGTAGTAGTGAGATGACAACAGTCATACTGTTTAGTTGTAGTAGTGAGATGACGACAGTCATACTGTTTAGATGTAGTAGTGAGATGACAACAGTCATACTGTTTAGATGTAGTAGTGAGATGACGACAGTCATACTGTTTAGTTGTAGTAGTGAGATGACAACAGTCATACTGTTTAGTTGTAGTAGTGAGATGACGACAGTCATACTGTTTAGTTGTAGTAGTGAGATGACAACATTCATACTGTTTAGATGTAGTAGTGAGATGACTACAGTCATACTGTTTAGTTGTAGTAGTGAGATGACAACAGTCATACTGTTTAGATGTATTAGTGAGATGACATCAGTCATACTGTTTAGATGTAGTAGTGAGATGACAACAGTCATACTGTTTAGATGTAGTAGTGAGATGACAACAGTCATACTGTTTAGTTGTAGTAGTGAGATGACGACAATCATACTGTTTAGATGTAGTAATGAGATGACAACAGTCATACTGTTTAGGTGTAGTAGTGAGATGACAACAGTCATACTGTTTAGATGTAGTAGTGAGATGACATCAGTCATACTGTTTAGATGTAGTAGTGAGATGACAACAGTCATACGGTTTAGATGTAGTAGTGAGATGACAACAGTCCTATTGTTTAGGTGTAGTAGTGAGATGACAACAGTCATACTGTTTAGATGTAGTAGTGAGATGACATCAGTCATACTGTTTAGATGTAGTAGTGAGATGACAACAGTCATACGGTTTAGATGTAGTAGTGAGATGACAACAGTCCTATTGTTTAGGTGTAGTAGTGAGATGAAAACAGTCATACTGTTTAGGTGTAGTAGTGAGATGACATCAGTCATACTGTTTAGGTGTAGTAGTGAGATGACAACAGTCATACTGTTTAGGTGTAGTAGTGAGATGACAACCGTCATACTGTTTAGATGTATTAGTGAGATGACATCAGTCATACTGTTTAGATGTAGTAGTGAGATGACAACAGTCATACCGTTTAGATGTAGTAGTGAGATGACAACAGTCATACCGTTTAGTTGTAGTAGTGAGATGACGACAGTCATACTGTTTAGATGTAGTAGTGAGATGACAACAGTCATACTGTTTAGTTGTAGTAGTGAGATGACAACAGTCATACTGTTTAGGTGTAGTAGTGAGATGACAACAGTCATACTGTTTAGGTGTAGTAGTGAGATGAAAACAGTCATACTGTTTAGGTGTAGTAGTGAGATGAAAACAGTCATACTGTTTAGGTGTAGTAGTGAGATGACAACAGTCATACTGTTTAGGTGTAGTTGTGAGATGACAACAATCATACTGTTTAGGTGTAGTAGTGAGATGACAACAGTCATACTGTTTAGTTGTAGTAGTGAGATGACAACAGGCATACTGTTTAGGTGTAGTAGTGAGATGAAAACAGTCATACTGTTTAGTTGTAGTAGTGAGATGACAACAGGCATACTGTTTAGATGTAGAAGTGAGATGACAACAGTCATACTGTTTAGTTGTAGTAGTGAGATGACAACATGCATACTGTTTAGGTGTAGTAGTGAGATGACAACAGTCATACTGTTTAGATGTAGTAGTGAGATGACAACAGTCATACTGTTTAGATGTAGTTGTGAGATGACAACAATCATACTGTTTAGGTGTAGTAGTGAGATGACAACAGTCATACTGTTTAGTTGTAGTAGTGAGATGACAACAGTCATACTGTTTAGATGTAGTAGTGAGATGACGACAGTCATACTGTTTAGATGTAGTAGTGAGATGACAACAGTCATACTGTTTAGGTGTAGTAGTGAGATGACGACAGTCATACTGTTTAGATGTAGTAATGAGATGACAACAGGCATACTGTTTAGGTGTAGTAGTGAGATGAAAACAGTCATACTGTTTAGGTGTAGTAGTGAGATGACAACAGTCATACTGTTTAGATGTAGTAGTGAGATGACGACAGTCATACGGTTTAGATGCAGTAGTGAGATGACAACAATCATACTGTTTAGATGTAGTAATGAGATGACAACAGTCATACTGTTTAGATGAAGTAATTAATGAGATGACAACAGTCGTACTGTTTAGGTGTAGTAGTGAGATGACGACAGTCATACTGTTTAGGTGTAGTAGTGAGATGACAACAGTCCTACTGTTTAGATGTAGTAATGAGATGACAACAGTCATACTGTTTAGGTGTAGTAGTGAGATGACGACAGTCATACTGTTTAGATGTAGTAGTCAGATGACAACAGTCATACTGTTTAGATGTAGTAGTGAGATGACAACAGTCATACTGTTTAGATGTAGTATTGAGATGACAACAATCATACAGTTTAGATGTAGTAATGAGATGACAACAGTCATACTGGTTAGATGTAGTAGTGAGATGACAACAGTCATACTGTTTAGATGTAGTAATGAGATGACAACAGTCATACTGTTTAGATGTAGTTGTGAGATGACAACAGTCATACTGTTTAGATGTAGTAGTGAGATGACAACAGTCATACTGTTTAGATGTAGTTGTGAGATGACAACAGTCATACTGTTTAGATGTAGTAGTGAGATGACAACAGTCATATTGTTTAGATGTAGTAATGAGATGACAACAGTCATACTGTTTAGATGTAGTAATGAGATGACAACAGTCATACTGTTTAGGTGTAGTAGTGAGATGACAACAGTCATACTGTTTAGATGTAGTAGTGAGATGACAACAGTCGTACTGTTTAGATGTAGTAGTGAGATGACAACAGTCATACTGTTTAGGTGTAGTAGTGAGATGACAACAGTCATACTGTTTAGGTGTGGTTGTGAGATGACTAGTCATACAGTTTAGATGTAGTAGTGAGATGAAAACAGTCATACTGTTTAGTTGTAGTAGTTAGATGAAAACAGTCATACTGTTTAGATGTAGTAGTGAGATGACAACAGTCATACTGTTTAGATGTAGTAATGAGATGACAACAGTCATACTGTTTAGATGTAGTAGTGAGATGACAACAGTCATACTGTTTATATGTAGTAATGAGATGACAACAGTCATACTGTTTAGGTGTAGTAGTGAGATGACAACAGTCATACTGTTTAGATGTAGTAGTGAGATGACGACAGTCATACTTTTTAGGTGTGGTTGTGAGATGACTAGTCATACAGTTTAGATGTAGTAGTGAGATGACAACAGTCATACTGTTTAGGTGTAGTAGTGAGATGACAACAGGCATACTGTTTAGATGTAGTTGTGAGATGACAACAGTCATACTGTTTAGATGTAGTAATGAGATGACAACAGTCATACTGTTTAGGTGTAGTAGTGAGATGACGACAGTCATACTGTTTAGATGTAGTAGTCAGATGACAACAGTCATACTGTTTAGATGTAGTAGTGAGATGACAACAGTCATACTGTTTAGATGTAGTAGTGAGATGACGACAGTCATACTGTTTAGGTGTAGTAGTCAGATGACAGCAGTCATACTGTTTAGATGTAGTAGTGAGATGACAACAGTCATACTGTTTAGATGTAGTATTGAGATGACAACAATCATACTGTTTAGATGTAATAATGAGATGACAACAGTCATACTGGTTAGATGTAGTAGTGAGATGACAACAGTCATACTGTTTAGATGTAGTAATGAGATGACAACAGTCATACTGTTTAGATGTAGTTGTGAGATGACAACAGTCATACTGTTTAGATGTAGTAGTGAGATGACAACAGTCATACTGTTTAGATGTAGTAGTGAGATGACAACAGTCAAATTGTTTAGATGTAGTAATGAGATGACAACAGTCATACTGTTTAGATGTAGTAATGAGATGACAACAGTCATACTGTTTAGGTGTAGTAGTGAGATGACAACAGTCATACTGTTTAGATGTAGTAGTGAGATGACAACAGTCATACTGTTTAGGTGTAGTAGTGAGATGACAACAGTCATACTGTTTAGGTGTGGTTGTGAGATGACTAGTCATACAGTTTAGATGTAGTTATTGAGATAACAAGTCATACTGTTTAGTTGTAGTAGTGAGATGACTACAGTCATACTGTTTAGATGTAGTAGTGAGATGACAACAGTCATACTGTTTAGATGTAGTAGTGAGATGACTACAGCCATACTGTTTAGGTGTAGTAGTGAGATGACAACAGTCATATTGTTTAGATGAAGTAGTGAGATGACTACAGTCACACTGTTTAGATGTAGTAGTGAGATGACAACAGTCATACTGTTTAGATGTAGTAGTGAGATGACTACAGCCATACTGTTTAGGTGTAGTAGTGAGATGACAACAGTCATATTGTTTAGATGTAGTAGTGAGATGACAACAGTCATACTGTTCAGATGTAGTTATTGAGATAACAAGTCATACTGTTTAGTTGTAGTAGTGAGATGACAACAGTCATACTGTTTAGATGTAGTAGTGAGATGACAACAGTCATATTGTTTAGATGTAGTAGTGAGATGACAACAGTCATACTGTTTAGATGTAGTTATTGAGATAACAAGTCATACTGTTTAGTTGTAGTAGTGAGATGACAACAGTCATACTGTTTAGATGTAGTAGTGAGATGACAACAGTCATACTGTTTAGATGTAGTAGTGAGATGACAACAGTCATATTGTTTAGATGTAGTAGTGAGATGACAACAGTCATACTGCTTAGATGTAGTTATTGAGATAACAAGTCATACTGTTTAGTTGTAGTAGTGAGATGACAACAGTCATACTGTTTAGATGTAGTAGTGAGATGACTACAGTCATACTGTTTAGATGTAGTAGTGAGATGACAACAGTCATACTGTTTAGATGTAGTAGTGAGATGACTACAGCCATACTGTTTAGGTGTAGTAGTGAGATGACAACAGTCATATTGTTTAGATGTAGTAGTGAGATGACAACAGTCATACTGTTTAGATGTAGTTATTGAGATAACAAGTCATACTGTTTAGTTGTAGTAGTGAGATGACAACAGTCATACTGTTTAGATGTAGTAGTGAGATGACAACAGTCATACTGTTTAGATGTAGTAGTGAGATGACTACAGACATACTGTTTAGGTGTAGTAGTGAGATGACAACAGTCATATTGTTTAGATGTAGTAGTGAGATGACTACAGTCATACTGTTTAGATGTAGTAGTGAGATGACAACAGTCATATTGTTTAGGTGTAGTAGTGAGATGACTACAGTCATACTGTTTAGTTGTAGTAGTGAGATGACAACAGTCATATTGTTTAGTTGTAGTAGTGAGATGACTACAGTCATATTGTTTAGATGTAGTAGTGAGATGACAACAGTCATACTGTTTAGATGTAGTACTGAGATGACTACAGCCATACTGTTGTTTAGGTGTAGTAGTGAGATGACAACAGTCATATTGTTTAGATGTAGTAGTGAGATGACTACAGTCATACTGTTTAGTTGTAGTAGTGAGATGACAACAGTCATACTGTTTAGATGTAGTAGTGAGATGACAACAGTCATACTGTTTAGTTGTAGTAGTGAGATGACGACAGTCATACTGTTTAGATGTAGTAGTGAGATGACAACAGTCATACTGTTTAGATGTAGTAGTGAGATGACGACAGTCATACTGTTTAGTTGTAGTAGTGAGATGACAACAGTCATACTGTTTAGTTGTAGTAGTGAGATGACGACAGTCATACTGTTTAGTTGTAGTAGTGAGATGACAACATTCATACTGTTTAGATGTAGTAGTGAGATGACTACAGTCATACTGTTTAGTTGTAGTAGTGAGATGACAACAGTCATACTGTTTAGATGTATTAGTGAGATGACATCAGTCATACTGTTTAGATGTAGTAGTGTGATGACAACAGTCATACTGTTTAGATGTAGTAGTGAGATGACAACAGTCATACTGTTTAGTTGTAGTAGTGAGATGACGACAATCATACTGTTTAGATGTAGTAATGAGATGACAACAGTCATACTGTTTAGGTGTAGTAGTGAGATGACAACAGTCATACTGTTTAGATGTATTAGTGAGATGACATCAGTCATACTGTTTAGATGTAGTAGTGAGATGACAACAGTCATACGGTTTAGATGTAGTAGTGAGATGACAACAGTACTATTGTTTAGGTGTAGTAGTGAGATGACAACAGTCATACTGTTTAGGTGTAGTAGTGAGATGAAAACAGTCATACTGTTTAGGTGTAGTAGTGAGATGACAACAGTCATACTGTTTAGGTGTAGTAGTGAGATGACAACCGTCATACTGTTTAGATGTATTAGTGAGATGACATCAGTCATACTGTTTAGATGTAGTAGTGAGATGACAACAGTCATACCGTTTAGATGTAGTAGTGAGATGACAACAGTCATACTGTTTAGTTGTAGTAGTGAGATGACGACAGTCATACTGTTTAGATGTAGTAGTGAGATGACAACAGTCATACTGTTTAGTTGTAGTAGTGAGATGACAACAGTCATACTGTTTAGGTGTAGTAGTGAGATGACAACAGTCATACTGTTTAGGTGTAGTAGTGAGATGAAAACAGTCATACTGTTTAGGTGTAGTAGTGAGATGAAAACAGTCATACTGTTTAGGTGTAGTAGTGAGATGACAACAGTCATACTGTTTAGGTGTAGTTGTGAGATGACAACAATCATACTGTTTAGGTGTAGTAGTGAGATGACAACAGTCATACTGTTTAGTTGTAGTAGTGAGATGACAACAGGCATACTGTTTAGGTGTAGTAGTGAGATGAAAACAGTCATACTGTTTAGTTGTAGTAGTGAGATGACATCAGTCATACTGTTTAGGTGTAGTAGTGAGATGACAACAGTCATACTGTTTAGGTGTAGTAGTGAGATGACAACCGTCATACTGTTTAGATGTATTAGTGAGATGACATCAGTCATACTGTTTAGATGTAGTAGTGAGATGACAACAGTCATACTGTTTAGATGTAGTAGTGAGATGACAACAGTCATACTGTTTAGTTGTAGTAGTGAGATGACGACAGTCATACTGTTTAGATGTAGTAGTGAGATGACAACAGTCATACTGTTTAGGTGTAGTAGTGAGATGACAACAGTCATACTGTTTAGGTGTAGTAGTGAGATGACAACAGTCATACTGTTTAGGTGTAGTAGTGAGATGAAAACAGTCATACTGTTTAGGTGTAGTATTGAGATGAAAACAGTCATACTGTTTAGGTGTAGTAGTGAGATGACAACAGTCATACTGTTTAGATGTAGTTGTGAGATGACAACAATCATACTGTTTAGGTGTAGTAGTGAGATGACAACAGTCATACTGTTTAGTTGTAGTAGTGAGATGACAACAGGCATACTGTTTAGATGCAGTAGTGAGATGACAACAATCATACTGTTTAGATGTAGTAATGAGATGACAACAGTCATACTGTTTAGATGAAGTAATTAATGAGATGACAACAGTCGTACTGTTTAGGTGTAGTAGTGAGATGACGACAGTCATACTGTTTAGGTGTAGTAGTGAGATGACGACAGTCATACTGTTTAGATGTAGTAATGAGATGACAACAGTCATACTGTTTAGGTGTAGTAATGAGATGACGACAGTCATACTGTTTAGATGTAGTAGTCAGATGACAACAGTCATACTGTTTAGATGTAGTAGTGAGATGACAACAGTCATACTGTTTAGATGTAGTATTGAGATGACAACAATCATACTGTTTAGATGTAGTAATGAGATGACAACAGTCATACTGGTTAGATGTAGTAGTGAGATGACAACAGTCATACTGTTTAGATGTAGTAATGAGATGACAACAGTCATACTGTTTAGATGTAGTTGTGAGATGACAACAGTCAAACTGTTTAGATGTAGTAGTGAGATGACAACAGTCATACTGTTTAGATGTAGTTGTGAGATGACAACAGTCATACTGTTTAGATGTAGTAGTGAGATGACAACAGTCATATTGTTTAGATGTAGTAATGAGATGACAACAGTCATACTGTTTAGATGTAGTAATGAGATGACAACAGTCATACTGTTTAGGTGTAGTAGTGAGATGACAACAGTCATACTGTTTAGATGTAGTAGTGAGATGACAACAGTCGTACTGTTTAGATGTAGTAGTGAGATGACAACAGTCATACTGTTTAGGTGTAGTAGTGAGATGACAACAGTCATACTGTTTAGGTGTGGTTGTGAGATGACTAGTCATACTGTTTAGGTGTGGTTGTGAGATAAAAACAGTCATACTGTTTAGTTGTAGTAGTGAGATGAAAACAGTCATACTGTTTAGATGTAGTAGTGAGATGACAACAGTCATACTGTTTAGTTGTAGTAGTGAGATGACAACAGGCATACTGTTTAGATGTAGAAGTGAGATGACAACAGTCATACTGTTTAGTTGTAGTAGTGAGATGACAACATGCATACTGTTTAGGTGTAGTAGTGAGATGACAACAGTCATACTGTTTAGATGTAGTAGTGAGATGACAACAGTCATACTGTTTAGATGTAGTTGTGAGATGACAACAATCATACTGTTTAGGTGTAGTAGTGAGATGACAACAGTCATAATGTTTAGTTGTAGTAGTGAGATGACAACAGTCATACTGTTTAGATGTAGTAGTGAGATGACGACAGTCATACTGTTTAGATGTAGTAGTGAGATGACAACAGTCATACTGTTTAGGTGTAGTAGTGAGATGACGACAGTCATACTGTTTAGATGTAGTAATGAGATGACAACAGGCATACTGTTTAGGTGTAGTATTGAGATGAAAACAGTCATACTGTTTAGGTGTAGTAGTGAGATGACAACAGTCATACTGTTTAGATGTAGTAGTGAGATGACGACAGTCATACTGTTTAGATGCAGTAGTGAGATGAAAACAATCATACTGTTTAGATGTAGTAATGAGATGACAACAGTCATACTGTTTAGATACAGTAATTAATGAGATGACAACAGTCGTACTGTTTAGGTGTAGTAGTGAGATGACGACAGTCATACTGTTTAGGTGTAGTAGTGAGATGACAACAGTCATACTGTTTAGATGTAGTAATGAGATGACAACAGTCATACTGTTTAGGTGTAGTAGTGAGATGACGACAGTCATACTGTTTAGATGTAGTAGTCAGATGACAACAGTCATACTGTTTAGATGTAGTAGTGAGATGACAACAGTCATACTGTTTAGATGTAGTATTGAGATGACAACAATCATACTGTTTAGATGTAGTAATGAGATGACAACAGTCATACTGGTTAGATGTAGTAGTGAGATGACAACAGTCATACTGTTTAGATGTAGTAATGAGATGACAACAGTCATACTGTTTAGATGTAGTTGTGAGATGACAACAGTCATACTGTTTAGATGTAGTAGTGAGATGACAACAGTCATACTGTTTAGATGTAGTTGTGAGATGACAACAGTCATACTGTTTAGATGTAGTAGTGAGATGACAACAGTCATATTGTTTAGATGTAGTAATGAGATGACAACAGTCATACTGTTTAGATGTAGTAATGAGATGACAACAGTCATACTGTTTAGGTGTAGTAGTGAGATGACAACAGTCATACTGTTTAGATGTAGTAGTGAGATGACAACAGTCGTACTGTTTAGATGTAGTAGTGAGATGACAACAGTCATACTGTTTAGGTGTAGTAGTGAGATGACAACAGTCATACTGTTTAGGTGTGGTTGTGAGATGACTAGTCATACAGTTTAGATGTAGTAGTGAGATGAAAACAGTCATACTGTTTAGTTGTAGTAGTGAGATGAAAACAGTCATACTGTTTAGATGTAGTAGTGAGATGACAACAGTCATACTGTTTAGATGTAGTAGTGAGATGACAACAGTCATACTGTTTATATGTAGTAATGAGATGACAACAGTCATACTGTTTAGGTGTAGTAGTGAGATGACAACAGTCATACTGTTTAGATGTAGTAGTGAGATGACGACAGTCATACTGTTTAGGTGTGGTTGTGAGATGACTAGTCATACAGTTTAGATGTAGTAGTGAGATGACAACAGTCATACTGTTTAGGTGTAGTAGTGAGATGCCAACAGGCATACTGTTTAGATGTAGTTGTGAGATGACAACAGTCATACTGTTTAGATGTAGTAATGAGATGACAACAGTCATACTGTTTAGGTGTAGTAGTGAGATGACGACAGTCATACTGTTTAGATGTAGTAGTCAGATGACAACAGTCATACTGTTTAGATGTAGTAGTGAGATGACAACAGTCATACTGTTTAGATGTAGTATTGAGATGACAACAATCATACTGTTTAGATGTAGTAGTGAGATGACAACAGCCATACTGTTTAGATGTAGTATTGAGATGACAACAATCATACTGTTTAGATGTAGTAATGAGATGACAACAGTCATACTGTTTAGATGTAGTAGTGAGATGACAACAGTCATACTGTTTAGATGTAGTATTGAGATGACAACAATCATACTGTTTAGATGTAGTAGTGAGATGACAACAGTCATACTGTTTAGATGTAGTATTGAGATGACAACAATCATACTGTTTAGATGTAGTAATGAGATGACAACAGTCATACTGTTTAGATGTAGTAGTGAGATGACAACAGTCATACTGTTTATATGTAGTAATGAGATGACAACAGTCATACTGTTTAGGTGTAGTAGTGGGATGACAACAGTCATACTGTTTAGTGTAGTAGTGAGATGACAACAGTCATACTGTTTAGATGTAGTAATGAGATGACAACAGTCATACTGTTTAGGTGTAGTAGTGAGATGACGACAGTCATACTGTTTAGGTGTAGTAGTCAGATGACAACAGTCATACTGTTTAGATGTAGTAGTGAGATGACAACAGTCATACTGTTTAGATGTAGTATTGAGATGACAACAATCATACTGTTTAGATGTAGTAATGAGATGACAACAGTCATACTGGTTAGATGTAGTAGTGAGATGACAACAGTCATACTGTTTAGATGTAGTAATGAGATGACAACAGTCATACTGTTTAGATGTAGTTGTGAGATGACAACAGTCATACTGTTTAGATGTAGTAGTGAGATGACAACAGTCATACTGTTTAGATGTAGTAGTGAGATGACAACAGTCAAATTGTTTAGATGTAGTAATGAGA
Source organism: Cyrtodaria siliqua (assembly GCA_037043455.1). Taxonomy (NCBI): domain Eukaryota; kingdom Metazoa; phylum Mollusca; class Bivalvia; order Adapedonta; family Hiatellidae; genus Cyrtodaria; species Cyrtodaria siliqua. The sequence continues at coordinate 754 of JAWPHD010017653.1, read as the reverse complement.
TGACAACAGTCATACTGTTTAGATGTAGTAATGAGATGACAACAGTCATACTGTTTAGGTGTAGTAGTGAGATGACAACAGTCATACTGTTTAGATGTAGTAGTGAGATGACAACAGTCCTACTGTTTAGATGTAGTAGTGAGATGACAACAGTCATACTGTTTAGGTGTAGTAGTGAGATGACAACAGTCATACTGTTTAGATGTAGTAGTGAGATGACTACAGCCATACTGTTTAGGTGTAGTAGTGAGATGACAACAGTCATATTGTTTAGATGTAGTAGTGAGATGACAACAGTCATACTGTTTAGATGTAGTTATTGAGATAACAAGTCATACTGTTTAGTTGTAGTAGTGAGATGACAACAGTCATACTGTTTAGATGTAGTAGTGAGATGACAACAGTCATACTGTTTAGATGTAGTAGTGAGATGACTACAGCCATACTGTTTAGGTGTAGTAGTGAGATGACAACAGTCATATTGTTTAGATGTAGTAGTGAGATGACTACAGTCATACTGTTTAGATGTAGTAGTGAGATGACAACAGTCATATTGTTTAGGTGTAGTAGTGAGATGACTACAGTCATACTGTTTAGTTGTAGTAGTGAGATGACAACAGTCATATTGTTTAGTTGTAGTAGTGAGATGACTACAGTCATACTGTTTAGATGTAGTAGTGAGATGACAACAGTCATACTGTTTAGATGTAGTAGTGAGATGACTACAGCCGTACTGTTGTTTAGGTGTAGTAGT